>BSBK01009464.1:5000-302291 GCA_027943335.1 Chamaecyparis obtusa | reverse complement strand
TATATATATATATATAACCAATTCAAGGATAACCAATTCATTAGAATGTATATATATATATATATATATATATATATATATATATATATATAAATATATATAATATATATATATATATAACCAATTCAAGGATAACCAATTCATTAGAATATTAATCAGTAAGGAGAAAGGAAAACTTAAATAATATCACAACATACGTTATAAATCCAAATTCTAATTAGGATTTTTAAGCAAAGTGAGTAAGGTCCTGGATAGGGACATTAGAGATCCACACATTGTTGAGTAGATATGTCCAAGAACCCACATACATGGGAGTAGGTTTGTAGTAAGACTAAGATTGTTTATCAGCTCAAAAATATTACTATGTTGTACTTTTGATTAACATCGAATCATTAGATGTGAGATTCACAAATTTGATTATATTACCACTAGTTCTATTTGAAATTCTGGAAAAAATGGATATTTGACATATGTTCATAAATTTCAATCAACACCATTTTAAAATAATGCATCAGTTTATTTTTATACATTGAGAACATCATCAATAGGAATTGAACTGAAATTGACATAGGTCATAGGAAATAAATTCCCTGGCTATTTGTTGTCTGCTGCATTTTGAGTTTCTTATTACAATCAGGAGAAGAATATTACTCTCCAAATGGTTTTGGTTAGTAACATTTGTGTACTTCCTCTTCATAAATATTTCTTCCCTCATATTCCTACCTATTGATATCGACAAAGTGAATCTAGGCATTTCTACCATGTAATGGGAGAAAAATAGTTTCCTAATTGATATGTGTCTAAATAATACATGCAAGAACCTTTTCTTTGATATTTCTCACTAACCCTTTACAATAGAAAATGTTTACAAAAAATGGCATGTACTTGCATGAGGACATTATATATTACTAAAATCCCACATAGAAGCAGCTGGCAAGCTGCTCAAAAAGTAGTAACTAATAGAAAGTGGGATAATGTAGATGCTTTACTAAACCACTATCTTCTTTACTCAAGCAACATCTAGTTCATCTACTCGACTAGGGCATGTTTGGGAATAGACAATCTCCATTTAAAATCAAGTCTCTGGAAGCAGTTATATTTGTTAGTAGAGGAGATACACCCATTGGATCTGCAATAACTTTATTCTCACTAGAATTTCCATTTCTCTTCAATTTGGATACTCTTTCCAAAATTGCATTTACCCTTTTACCAATTTGGGAAATCAATGGGTCGATTTGTGGACATCCAAGGAGTTGGTCACCTAAATGAGAACCTTGAGATGAATCAGGAACTTCTCTATGAAAGAGATCAATACCTTGAAAAGCTATCCACTTGTCAGTTGAATTAAAACCTTGCACCATAGATGTCTGCCCTTTGTTGTAAAATGAGGAGTGAGATTGCCTTGCCAAAGTGATGCAGGAGCATCCTGGGTGTAAGAGCAATCTTGCATCACCCAAAAAAATATTTCTGCTTTTATTTTCAATAAGGGCTATTTTGTGTAGAGCTGCTATTTATGGAAAGTTACTATTTTTGGTAATTTTCGTATGTGCTTAGAATGATCTGATTTATTTCTTGGAGGTTCATGTTGGTCATATAAGTCTGCCAGTAAAGTTTCATTGCCAGATCAAGTGTATATTGGAAGATATTGAAGATTTTCGGTATTGGCAGCAGGGTACAGAAACTTTAAACTCAGTTTTGAAGGCTTTAGAGGCCCCGAATGAGGTCAAAAATTTGGGTGACGGGTGCTTGCACCAGTCAAGCCTGTAGAGCGCTTTGTGGCATTTCTGAAATGGGGTTATAATAGCCGATCGGGTCAAGTGGTGATGACTTATGGTCTTCGGAAGTTGGGTCACCTGAAATGGTGAAAAATAATTTTCTTCAAAATTTCTGTTCGGGTTTCAAAGGTTATCTTGAGCTGACTACGATGTAATAAAATGTAAAATAAAATAATTCTAAGTTTGGTCGGCCTTATTGGCTAAAATTCTGGAACCTTCCCAGGGGGTGGAAAGTTGCCTATATAAGGAAGGCTGTATTATTGTCTTAGGCAGTTGGGAATAGTTCTGGGTAGTAGATCTGGGTATTGATTCGAGGCTTTGTCCTACAGAATATTGTAAGGGAATGCCCATGTGGCTTTGCATATTGTAATTCTAAAAGTTTTTAATTCCACATTTGTGGAGATAATAAGAAGCCAATTTTCTGTTCTTGCATATTACCGTTGTTGTTTCTCTATTTCTGTTATGTGTTTTTGGTATTAAGGGGAGCACCCTTCATCAAGTGGTATCAGAGCAGGTTTTCTTGAGTGTGTAAACAGATCGCCGACTGTGAGGCAGTTTGCACCAGGACCGTGGTTAGGGTTTCAGTGCGCATCACGAAAATGCCTCCACGAAGAGAACGTGGCGGAAGAGCTGGTGCTGTGACACTTGAGGTTAGAGAGCTGCAGAGACAAGTGCGAGCATTGCAAGAAGAGATTTGCAAAGTAATGAATCTTAATGTCAGAGACGAAAGCAAGGATGAAGCCGAAGAATAATATCAAAAAGCAGAAGTTGAAATTGCGAACCAGGAGGAAGAAAGACTTTTTCGGGCGATTTCCAAGATTGAGAAAAGACCTAAGATTGAGAAAAGACCTAAGATTGAGGTTCCTACATTTTCTGGAAATCTTAACCCAGAGGAATTGATCGACTGGATCAATGAATGTGAAGAATATTTTGAGTATGAAGATGTTTTGGATCCTGATAGGGTCAAATTTGTGAAGGCCAGACTGAAAGGTCATGTGAAGATATGGTGGCAAGAGATTCAGTTGGAGCGAAATAGAAGGGGGAAAGGAGAAAATCATGAGATGGGATCGGATGGTGGATAAATTGAAGCGATAGTTCATTCCTGTTGATTATGAGCTTGACCTACTGAAGAAAATGCAAAGTTTGAAGCAAGTAGGAAGATCTGTTTAGGAGTATACAAAGGAGTTCTATCGACTTCTCATCAGAACAGGCCATGCAGAAGCTGATAAAGAGAAAGTTGCCCGATACCTTAATGGGTTAAGGCCAAGCATTCAGGAGGAGCTGAATCTGGTTCGAATGAACAGTATTGAAGAGGCATACCAGTTTGCCCTAAAAGTAGAGGAAAAGCTGAACAAGAAGTTTGAGAGCAGACAAAATGGAAGAGGTCACGGTGGATGATCTGGTGGACGGTCATATGGTGGCCAAAATGAAGATCCAAAAAAGAAGGATGAGGCTAGTAGCAGTCAGAATCAGCGCGGAAATAATTCCAATCGCTTCCAAGATCAGAATAATAGAGATCAGAGAGGAAGAGAAAGAGGACAAGGATTTGGAAGAGGTGGTTTCCGTGGAACATGTTTTCATTGTGGAGAAGAAGGTCATAGGGCATTTGAATGTCTTCAGCGCCAAGGCAGAACAGACAGGAGAAACGAAGGCCAGGCCAGAGTTGCACATGTCGAGAAGATGCTAGATCATCAAATTTTGAAGATGCTGAAAGAGGAGAAATGCTAATTAACAGAAGAGTCTTGCTGAGTGGTGAGAATGAACCTGAACAAATGAGGAGCCTGTGTCGCACTAGATGCAAGTGTGAGGGTAAATGCTATGATGTGATTATCGATAGTGGAAGCACTGACAATTTGGTGTCAGAAGAGATGGTGACAAAGTTGAAGCTCAAGAGACAGAAACACCCACATCCATATCAGATTGCCTGCGTGCAGGATGACCACAAGGTCATGGTCAGTGAACAGTGCCTGGTAAAGTTCAAGATCGACGGGTACCAAGATGAGGTACTATGTGATATCATCTCTATGGATGCATGTCATATGTTATTGGGTAGACCGTGGCAGTTTGACAGATGTGCTGTACATGATGGTCGTGCGAATACCTATTCCTTGACAAAGGATGGAGTGTGACATAAGCTAAAACCATTGAAGGAGACTGAAGAAAAGGTATGTGGTAATGCAAGAATAACATTTGTTGATGGAAGGAAATTCCTAGATGGTATGAGGCATGAGCATGTGTGTTTTGCTTTAATTCCAAAAGTTGGTAAAGAAGAAGTAGAAGATGTACCTGTAGAGGTTGTAGATTTGTTGAATGAGTTTCAGGATATTGTATCTGATAATGTACCTGATGGATTACCACCGGTAAGGAAGATCAGTCATCAGATGGATTTGATTCCAGGAGCCAGTTTGCCAAACAAGGCAGCACACAGAATGACACCAGCAGAAAGTGAAGAGTTGAACAGACAAGTACATGAGTTGTTACAGAAGGGGTTGATTCGAGAGAGTCTGAGTCCCTGTGCTGTACCAGCGGTATTAGCACCAAAGCAGAATGGAGAGTGGAGGATGTGTACAGATTCCAGAGCAATAAACAAGATCACAATCAAGTACAAGTTTCCATTGCCACGAATGGATGATATTATGGACTGTTTGAGTGGAGCTGTGTATTTCTCAAAGATAGATCTGAAGAGTGGATATCATCAGATTCGGATCAGAGAAGGAGATGAATGGAAGACTGCCTTCAAGATAAAGGAAGGATTGTATGAGTGGTTAGTCATGCCTTTTGGGCTAACCAATGCACCGAGCACTTTCATGCGGCTCATGAATGAGGTCCTGAAAGAATTTCTGGGTAAGTTTGTCATTGTTTACCTAGATGATATTTTGATTTTTAGCAAGACATTGGAGGAACATATGATGCATATTCGTATGGTGTTTGAGAAGTTGAGAGATGAGAAATTGTTGATTAATTTGAAGAAGTGCAGTTTTGTGAAGAAAGAGTTAGTGTATCTGGGATTTGTAGTTTCAGCAGAAGGTCTAAAAATGGACCTAGAGAAGGTACAGGCTATCCTTGAATGGCCTACTCCAAGGAGTGCTACTGAGGTAAGATCTTTTCATGGTTTAGCTATCTTTTACAGAAAGTTTATCAGAAATTTTAGCAGTATTTGTGGACCATTGACTGAAAAAATGAGAGGGGATAGAAAAGAGTTTAAGTGGACTAATGGGGCAGAAAAGAGTTTTCAATTATTGAAACAAAAAGTTACAGAACAACCTATTTTAGCACTTCCAGATTTCAATAAGGTGTTTCAAGTAGATTGTGATGCTAGTGGTACTGCAATAGGAGCTGTTATGAGCCAAGAAGGTAAACCTGTTGCGTATTTCAATGAGAAGTTAAATGATGCTAAGAGGAAGTATTCTATTTATGATCATGAATTTTATGCTATCTTTCAGGCATTAAAGAAGTGGAGACATTATCTACTTCCTAACGAGTTTGTTTTGTATACTGATCATCAAGCTTTGCAATATTTGAATAGTCAAGGAAAATTGAATCAGAGGCATTTGAAATGGGTTGAGTTTTTGCAGAGTTATACATTTGTTTTGAAACACAGGAGTGGAAAGTCTAATAGGGTTGCAGATGCTCTTAGCAGAAGGCAACTATTGCTGACCGAAATGCAGATTGAAGTGGTTGGGTTCAAGGAACTCAAGAATTTGTATCCAGAGGATCCTGATTTTGGTGAAGCTTGGAAAGCTTGTATAGAACTTGTTACTCTAGACAGGATGAAATGTTTAGATTTCATCATCCAGGATGATATGCTATTCAGAGGGAGTCAGTTGTACATTCCACGAAGTTCTATGAGGGAGAATCTCATCAAGGAGAAGCATAGTGGAGGATTGGCTGGACATTTTGGTCATGATAAAACCCTTGCTTTGGTTGGTAAGAATTATTATTGGCCACAATTGCAGCAAGATGTGAAGAAGTTTGTACAGAGTTGCAGAGTATGTCAGATGGCGAAAGGAGTGAAGTAGAATACAGGGTTGTATCAGCCATTGCCTATACCGGAGAAGCCTTGGGAGGATATCAGTATGGACTTTGTTCTTGGTTTACCGATGACTCAGCGGGGACATGATTCAATTTTTGTGGTGGTTGACAGATTTTCAAAGATGGCACATTTCATTCCCTGCAAGAAGACTAATGATGCTGTTCATGTAGCAGGATTGTTTTTCAGAGAAGTGGTGAGACTACATGGTTTGCCAAAGACCATAGTTTCAGATCGAGATACTAAGTTTGTTGGATATTTTTGGCGGACATTGTGGAAGAAGTTGAAGATGGATTTGAAGTTCAGTTCATCACATCATCCACAGACTGATGGACAGACAGAGGTGGTGAATAGAAGTTTTAGAAATTTGCTGAGATGTTTGGTTGGAGATAAGCCAACATGATGGGATTTGATTTTACCACAGGCAGAATTTGCATACAATAATTCTATCAATAGGAGCATTGGTAAATCACCATTCCAGATTGTATATGGAAGTAGTCCAAGAAATGCATCTGAATTGAGGAAGATAGATAAAGGAGAAATAAGTAGTGCTGAAGCTGAGGATTTTGCAGAACACTTGAAGAACATCCATGGGGAGGTGAGGAAGCATATTACCAAGATGAACGCACAGTATAAGGCTAAGGCAGATGAGAAAAGGAGGTATAAGGAATTTCAGGTTGGTGATGAAGTCATGGTTCATTTGCGGAAGGAGCGGTTTCCAGTTGGTACATATAACAAGCTGAAAATGAAGAAGTTTGGACCATGTAAGATACTGAAGAAACATGATTCAGGAAATGCATATGAGGTAGAATTGCCTACCGAGCTAAATATTTCACCAGTGTTTAACATTTCAGATCTGACAGAGTATCATGAAGGCGGTGTTGAAGATGAGATCATAGCAACACAGTGGAGTATTCTAGCAACTAGTTCAGACACTAAGGAGATCGAGGATATACTGAACAGTCGTGTTGGCAGAAGCACAAGGAACATGACATATGAAGAATATCTGGTCAAGTGGAAAGGATGACCTGTTGAAGATTCATCATGGCTAACAAGGGTGGAGGTTAACCGTCTTGGTTTTCCTCTGCACACCTGAGTCATGACAGGGTCACTTCTCAAATTACCCTGGGTGTCTGATGCAGGAGCATCCTGGGTGTAAGAGCAATCTTACATCACCCAAAAAAATATTTCTGGTTTTCTTTTCAATAAGGGCTATTTTGTGCAGAGCTGCTATTTATGGAAAGTTACTATTTTTGGTAATTTTTGTATGTGCTCAGAATGATCTGATTTATTTCTTGGAGGTTCATGTTGGTCATATAAGTCTGCCAGTAAAGTTTCATTGCCAGATCAAGTGTATATTGGAAGATATTGAAGATTTTCGGTATTGGCAGTAGGGTACAGAAACTTTGAACTCAGTTTTGAAGGCTTTAGAGGCCCCAGATGAGGTTGAAAATTTGGGTGACGGGCGCTTGTGTGGGTCAAGCCTGTAGAGCGCTTTGTGGCATTTTTGAAATGGGGTTATAATAGCCGATCGGGTCAACTGGTGATGACTTATGGTCTTCGGAAGTTGGGTCACCTGAAATGGCAAAAAATAATTTTCTTCAAAATTTCTGTTCGGGTTTCAAAGGTTATCTTGAGCCGACTATGATGTAATAAAATGTAAAATAAAATAATTCTAAGTTTGGTCGGCCTTATTGGCTAAAATTCTGGAACCTTCCCAGGCGGTGGAAAGTTGCCTATATAAGGAAGGCTGTATTATTGTCTTAGGCAGTTGGGAATAGTTCTGGGTAGTAGATCTGGGTATTGATTCGAGGCTTTGTCCTATAGAATATTGTAAGGGAATGCCCATGTGGCTTTGCATATTGTAATTCTAAAAGTTTGTAATTCCACATTTGTGGAGATAATAAGAAGCCAATTTTCTGTTCTTGCATATTATCGTTGTTGTTTCTCTATTTCTGTTATGTGTTTTTGGTATTAAGGGGAGCACCCTTCATCACAAAGGTGGCAATGAACTTACATTTAAGGAATAATTCCCAACATGAGTAACCTAGTTTCCTAAGTCTCATAAATGCAAGGCCATTGAAGAATAGGAATTTCTAATAGAAATCTTTTTGGTGTTAGAATGAAGTGCAAGACCAAATTCTTTTCTTGCTAATAAACCAGTTTGAGGCTTCATTTCACATTTCTTTGTGGATAATTCCATGACACTTGTTACTTCTCTATTTGAATTTTTAGTGTCAGTGTACAGGTACACTAAACAGCTTCTGTCACTACTTGATTTACTAGCATATGGTGAGTACTCATCATCATCAACTGACATAGGCTCACATGCATATCTTGCTTATATCCTTTGCCTCTTTCCCCTTCCTAGCTCTTCCTCCTTATCTATAACTTCTATCATGGGTCCAAGAAGCTCTTCCCACTCTTTCCCATTAACTATGGGCTTTGTCTCTTTGTCTTGAGTAATTGGCATACCTTTGATGGCACCAAGATAACCATTTTCTTTTGAAATGTCCTTTTTTCTCACATTAATCTCTTTATTAAGAATATTTTCTATATCTTCCTCTGTATATTGAATAGATGTAGGTGAAATCCTATGTTCATCAAGAATATTCCTTGCACCATTGAGTAATATATCATGCAATTCCTTAATAGTTTCATTCTTAATAGAATTCATAGCTAGATTTTCCATAGCCAATTTTCTTCTTGATCGTTGCAATATTTTCTCCTCAACTGAACATTTTGTAATCAATTGATATACAATCACAATTTTCTCTTGGCCAATCTCGTGGGCTCACGATTGAGCCTGTAGATCTACAAAAGGGTTGAAATTTGGATTTGGTGGAAGAGTAGTATTAGCAAGAAGTCATTCACTAACATCTCATCTTTATAATAACTAAATTTGGATTCACTAGAAGCATTAGTTCTCAAAAAAAAAATAGTCAAACATACCATATATAATGACTGTGTCGGCACTCGGCTGCATCATATAATAAGTTGAAATTAGATAATAATAAAACACTTTGTAAAGTACAGACTACATATCATATATAACCACATAAAATGAGTTCAAATTCATATATAGAATCTTGGACTGCATCAAGAAAGACATACCAAATTGATCCCAAGGCCACCAGCCCGAGTTGAAATAAGAAAAGTAAATATGGTGCTGCCTAGGCTATTAAAGTTCTTGATTCATTGTTGTCTTTCAGATGCTGAAGTTTTCCCATTTGTTTTAAAATAAAAAATAGACAAATTTTTTTATTAATGATAATAAGAAATAACATAAAAGAACCAATATACTATGCTATAACAAAAGGAAAGGTTTCCAAAACCATTAGAAATTTTGCGATAAAAGAACAAGTACTATAAATTTTTAAAAAAATTAACAAAAATTGCATAGAAAACAGATCAATTTCTAGTCTTAATGAAATATTAGACTTTCTAAGTCATTTTCTGACACAAAATAGTGGATTCACTTTAAATTTTCTATTTATTTCTTGGCACTATGGCTTCCAGTCATCTAACATGTTGTACTATAGTGTACCTAGAGATTTCTACAACAACGATTTGGATCCATGGTGTTGCAGGATTATTTAAGAATCTACAATCATATTATATATCCCCAATCCATGCCTTGATGAGGGTTAGGGACATTTTATACTTAGGACCTTTTTGGTCAAGAGAGCTTTAACCAAGATAGGAACATGAACTGAAATCTTCTTTATCCTCTCGACAAGAAGCTTCCTTATATGATCATTACAAGCTCCACTTGTCAAGGGAACATACAAAGTGTTCACACTTAAAATAGATAAAATGAAACTCCTTGGAAGGTAGTGTAAGAATTTATATTGAATTATCACTCCAAATGGAAGTCATTTGTTGGTCCAACTAAAAATTCCACCTTTGTTTTGTTTAGCATGGTGTCCCAAAGTATCTGGGAAAATCATTCATGAAAATATATGCATGGGTAAGTTTCTATTAATTTAGCATCCTTCAATACAAAGATGTCAAGAACATCTTTTTTTACATTATCTATAAAATCTTTGTAATTGCCCCATAACTGATACAACATAGGATCTTCACTTTTAGCATCTTTTATTAGTTAATTTAAGTTTTCCTCCATAGGAATGAAAAAGCATGCAGAGACAGGCCAACTATTAGTCATTGTGTTGAAAAAGTAATTCTTGACCATGCCACTGATGGGAGTCATTCCAATCTTATTTTTAGACTCGCCACCCCATTTGTATCTAGAAAGAATAATTTATTTTTTCAAAGTCTTTATAATTTTTCTCTGGCTAGTAGCCAACTATTTATTCACTTATTTTTTTCATCCTCAATTGGTCAAAATTTGTATGGATAGATGGCATCACAATGTCACCATTCTTTTCTAGAAATAAAAGTCTCTAACCATGCCACAGATGGTCACTATGAAGTTGGATGTTGTGGAGCAACTCATGCAGCATCATATTTTTTGAGAGCTTAATTTAAGGGAAAAGAAGACCATTTATTTTAGTTTTACATAGGGCCAACATGCTATAGCATGTGTGCCCTATGTGAAACTAAAAAGTGTTATGCATACTTTTAAATAGGGTGTGTGCGCTATAGGGTGCACTCCCTATGCAAAATAAGAAAAAGTGGGAGAGAGAGAGAGAGAGTCTCTCCCTAACTATTTCTCATCACTATTTAAATCTATGACTTAAATAGGGGGCATGCCCTATAGGGCGAGAACACTATTGAAATCTATTACTTTCATAGGGCGCACGCCCTATGGAAGTCATAGATTTTTGTAGTGTGCTCGCTCTATAGGGCGCACACACTTTATAAGGCATTGGAATTTACCAATCCTAAGGCTTGGAGTTTCCCTTGAGATCCAACCCAAAGGCTTGGGCAATTCAAATAGTCCTGAAATGTGTTTTCTAGCAGACATACAAAAAAATGACATCATTTTTTTTGTGCTCCTCGTCAGGTTTAATCGTGGCTCAAGAATGTAAAAATTAGACAAGGTGATATTGCAGATCTCTCTGTTAGCTATCTAAGAATATTATTTATTTTGAATTATGATTATGTTAAGTTTTTCAACTCTAATTTCTTTTATGTTTATGTTTGTCTTTTGTAAAAAACCAACATGTAGTATTTTGGGCATAGATTTTGGTTCGTTCATCGAATTTTGCAACAAGTTGCATTTTTAGAAACTAAACTCCATTCTACACAGTTTAAAAAATAGAAAATTTGATTTTCGATTAGTTTTAAATGATTTCTAGGGGGAGCACATAGAAATTTCATGTTTTTAGGATGTGTGCACTTCATAAATTCATAAAAAATTACCAAAAAATTTTAGGATAAACTACATGGTGTTAGCTAACTTCTCACTGAAGAGATTAAAAAAATTCAAAAAAAAAGTTAACATTTTAAGGGGAGCACACTAGATGTTATTTTATGGTTTTTCACAAAAAACAAGATGACTTTTCGTGCTCCCCCTTTTTGAGGGCCTTAATTTGCACCATTTTCAAAATAAGTTAGTAGTTTAGGAACTAGATTCAAACTATTACAACTATTGTTCTTGTCAGATCTTAAAATTTTGAGTGTAACTATCTTGAATTTCTTGTTGAAGTTTAGAGTTTGTTGATTTCAAAAAAAAAAGTTGGCATCTTATACCCCCTTTTTTGTCCCCCATCTTTGTGCACTTACCCTATGAGTGCCTCATTTTCTGTAATGGTGGTGAGTCTAGATAATTTTTGGTCCTGTTTCCATCTACATAACATATAAAGACTAAGAAAATTAATGCACACATTCAGATAGTTACCACCCTTTCTTTTCTTCCATGTTTCTATATCATAGATATTTTTTCTAAGTTGATTGTAGAGTTTCTAGTTTTTTTTACTCTGAATTGTTGAAAGATTACTACTTCCACTCCTAGGCTTCAGAATCATGTGTTGAAACATACATTGAGAAAATGGTTGATGTGTTCATTGATGCCTCATATGCCCAAGCATAGGGTCTAGGATGGTGAAGAGTGAAATGCAGATAAGAAAGGATGCAAAGGTAGGGACTACCAGACATTTAGTAATGATAAAAGAATAAATAGATAATATTGCAGACCCAATTTTGGCTTCACCCACAAAGGGATAAAGAGAGGGTGTCTTGTAGAGAAAACTTAAAAAAAATTTCACCATGGTAGGTTTGAAATTTTGGAATTTGGCTTTTCCTAATATATGGTATACAATGTCCATCCTTTCCCATAGTTAATTGAGTTGATTTCAAGGCATTTCAATGTGAGCATTAGCATCATTAGGTGCAGAAAAATCAATGTGGTAATAAGCTCTTACTTCATAAGAATCATGTTATGTATCCCACACATAGTCAATGCATTGATTTTTAATAAAATGAAAGTGAAATATGAGTGGAGTCATTTATCCAACTCGTAGGATTTCTTAGAACAAGAAGTGAAAATAAGGGTTCCCAGTGTGTCGAGGTTTCCAATATCCCTTTCATCCTTCAAGGGTGACTTAAAAGATATCTTGTCTATTCTCACTTTCATCTACAATATGGAGTGAGATGTTGCAATTGAGGAGTTCTAGGTGGCCATGGATTACAAGATAAAGATGACCCAACTCTTAGTGTTTGGTTCAATTTCATTGACACCAATATAGAAGGCATGGTGCAATAGCTCCATGATTTCCAAAATTCTCCTCATTTCACGTACCCATATTTTTTGGTCCATATGTTGTTGTATCTATTGGTGCCCAAATCAATACATTAGACTTCATATGAGCTTGCCTCCTCAATTATGGGATTTTCCAATAGACTTGGCCAACGAATGAAAGTGATTAATTATGGTCCTCATCCCCTACACTTTAGGCTCTACAAAACCAAGGTAGGTGGACCTATACCTTAACCTAATCTCCAGGTTCAAGGCTTTTTATAACACATAAAATTTTATTTAAAATTTGGATGATGTCTTAAAATGACAAGTGAATTCTTTAGAATATCACAATTATTGAACAATTGAATATTGCTAGAATGCTTTAACAAAATACTTTTCAAAGAATGCTTTAAAATATATTACATGTAAATGAATAAATGCTTAAATGAATTCCTTATAAATGAAAATGCTAATCAAATTCCAAAGATTAGTAATAGACCAATGCCTTCTCTTTCGCAGGTGATGAAATTTTATCTTTATGATTCTATGTATAACCTTATGAGATAGTTTTAAACTAACAATCAAATTGATTCTATATGTTCTTCAAGTAATTTCAATTTATATTGGAGTTAGTCTTATTGATTTTACATTTTCTCAAAAAGGTCAATATGACAAAATAAATTTGATAACCAGTCTTTATCCTGATTGTCAAACTGTAACATACTCAAAATACTATTCCATAAGACTACACATTTGGCATATATTTTCATGAAACTAATTAGTAAAGACAAAAAAATCACACCTTTCAAAGAATAACAACTCATGATTGGTATGAAGCCTCATAATATGATTGCATCAGTTGGATGAATCATCTGAAGAAAATATCAATTGTGCATTGTAAAAAAAATATGATAGCTATTTCCTGTGTATCTCGATCCTAATTTCCCTTTTATAAACACAAGAAAGATTTTAGACCATTACATTTACAGAGAATCACAACTTTTAGTTTATGGAAGATTTCAAAATTAAAACCCTAAACATTGTATAATAAATTATTTTCATAATGCCCCTTTTGTTTTTTCACCTTTTGAAATGTCTTTATCCACATCATCTTGCAACTCCTTTGATAGCCCTTATCACCAATCTTTGGATAAAAATATACTACAAATAAAATAAGCTATGATGTCTTAATTTAAAATAAATCAAACCTTACACTTCATTAGGGTCTTTTAGAAGAATAATATCATTTATAAATTTTCCCTTGTAAATATTTCACCAATATTTTTACTTTTATAAAATATGCCATAACTGAAAAATATTTTTCCACTACTAAATGTAAATAGATATATACTATCTTAGTTAATACCCTTGGAGATTTTCCCAAAATGTCATTACCCTTAGGAGATCATGTTAATTTTGATACTCTTTTTAAAAGTGCTTAATATTTCATTTCATTCCTCAAACAAAGTGGACTTTAATTAAATCCCACTTAGTAACTTATTTATGGAAACTGCTCACATTGTGTGAATAATCTTTTTCAAAACTACCACCTCTTTAATAATTATTGGCTTCGCCCTTATCAGCATAACCTCTGCAAACAAATCTTATCGACAAGACTCTCTATTATCATAATAATATTTAAATTATTATACCAATCACACTAGATGATATAATTGTCGGGGAAACTATAAATCTTCATCGGCACAACTTTGCGTCTCACGGAAATATTAAAATCTTATCTTGATACCTAATGAAAACATCAACATAATCTTTTTCGATGATTTTTCATCAGCATAGCTTTAATAATCAGGAAAGCACTTTAATCATTATGTCAATTTCTAATGAACTCTATAGGCATAACTTTTCTGATGAGTCCAGGTTTCTATTTGATCATAATCTGAGAGTATTCCAGAAAAACATTTAATACCACATCTGTACTCAATTAGTTCTTCTTCTACTAATTTCTTCTTTCCCTTTATGAAGTAAAATGACAGTAGAAAGTGCAGCCGGTAATAAACAAATCTGGACCATTTTCTAGCTTCCCAGCACTCTGAGAGCATTATAAATATTGTCAAAATGGCCTACAAGGAAAGCCAAATGGTATGGGAATTTGTTTAGAGGTAAAAATCAATATTTAAAGTGTATATTTAGCCCCCCAAAACTACCTAAATTATTTGTACATGATTCAATTTTTTAATGTTGTTGTTTGAAACACTTTTCACCAAATTCATTTTTTTCATGTCCTTGTTTTTTATAAAAAGCAACAGCAAGAGCGTGCTGGCCTATGGTAAAAATATAGAACAAGCCCAAAGGGATGACAGTTGATACCTTTAACAATTTAAAAGCAACAAGTGAAAAAAGACAAGATAAAACAACACCCTAGATCTACCATTATCAAAAACAAAGGTCTCGATGTGACTAAACAACCAACCATGGTCAAAACTATCGAAGATCATCTTTGGACAAGAACCCCACAAAAACTATAAACTTTAACCAAAAACAAAATAAAGTACGAGAGTGAGACCTTTAAAATTGTCAACAATCACCCAATCATAGGAAGAAAAGAAACTGAAAGATAGAGACACTTTCATCACCATACAACTGAAGAAACAAACTCACCTAGCAAATAGCCTATCCATTCTTCTCTATCAAAATTAAAGGTATCAAAATGATTAAACATCTAGCCCTAGCCAACACTATCACAGATCCTCCAACCCAGTGCAATGTTCTTGTGCACCTCAATAGAAAAAGGGTCCACCTCTATAGGAGTATAGAGGAGAAAGATCAAAATAACAAGGTTGAAGCTGTTACATCTCCTTCCATCAACACAACCATAAGAGGTAGCTAAGATATCCTCCACCTCAATAGGAGTCTCTTGCACCTCCAAATTCACAAACATAATCTCCACCTCAATAGGAGATTGCTCCACCTCCATAGAAGTTGTGAAAGAAGAATCAAATAGTAAGACATGAGCCCTCCTCTTTCCCGTAACAACAGTTCTCAAAACCACAGGGTTTTGAAAAGCCCCCAAGCTAGTAAGTTGTGGAGTCACCCTGTCTCCACCATAAAAATCTATCTGGAGCTGAAACCAAGAGTCCATATTACTATAGACCCCAAATAGAGTAGAAATGTACATAATAATTCCATCCCCCATCAAGCTCCCAAACTTGGGATTTATCCTTGTCAAACAAAGATGACAACAAAAATGAATAACATATCCATAAATTTTTTAAGTATCCCATTAACCAAACTTAGTTCCATCTCTCCAAAAATTGAAGAGCTAACACAACTTTTTCCTTTATGCAGGTCATATCCTGCAACAACTCTAAACTCCACAAAGGAGATCCAAAAAAAATAAAATCCCTAGAAAAGACAAGGCTTCCACCATTTTTTCACAAGAAGTGCACCCACACCCAACATCTGCATAAGCAGATGAAATCTCCAACTGCCAGCTAGAACATACCCAAAAGTGGCATGAACAATAAAAACTAAGACAATAGATCCCATAGGACAAACCTCAATCTCAAACTTTCTAGCACCACAACACACAAAGTGCCAAAAACTACAAAACTTAAGAAAAAAAGACAACTCCCACACCATCCATTCTAACCTTAGGCAAAGTAGACACACACCAGCATGGGGGAGGACCAGTCTTTCCAATCCCAACCATGCATAAAGGAGGGTTTACACAAGCAAATAAGAATACAAGCAATAGTTGTGTGACCATCACCAAGGCATGGTGACCAAAAAGATAGAAGGGATAGGAACCCCACCCCTATTGCATAGGGAAAATCTCCCACCAATCACCAAGACTACACACAATAAGGATAAAAAATCTGAACTTTATTAGAAGGGGGAACACAAAAGAGGTCCCCTCAAGACTGTTAGCAACCTTCCATAGAACCAGCCCATAGTGCAAACACTTCTCAATACACTTACAATAGAGGAAAGAAAACCAATCCTCCCCAAAGAACAAAGGTTGTTGTTAGAAGAACAACAACCATGAGTTGAGAATCCACTAGAACACCACCCATCAGAACTTGGCATCAATGTGAAGGGTAACAAAAGAAGTAGTCACCCCATAGCCACTAAGAGCCACTCAGAGCTCTGCAACTAGTCTAGATTTTCAAGCTCAACCCCAAAGACCTCAAAATTTCATCAATGTGAAGGATCCCCCTTCAGATCCAAAACAACCGACTTCCAAAATAAGCATGTAACTAGGAATCAAAAGGCAAGGCAGAACATCAATGACAAGAGACTAAACATTTGGGTAAAATTGAAGACCCCAAAAAAGAACAGGGCACCATATAGGGTTTTGAATAGGCTAATGCCAAATAGGCCTAGTAGGGATAAGAGAGCCACCCAAAGTAGTTTTAATAACTAAATGATCATTTCCTTGGCCTCCCAGATCATCCTCCTCATCTGCATCTTCCTCCTCAGAATTTGAAAAATCATTTGCGCTCCTCTCCTCACTCTTCATCCTCAGATTTTTTTAAAAACTTTTCTTTGACCCTAGGTTGTAAGTGAATAGGGGAAAAATGGAGCCTTAACAATGCACCTAACATTCAACACTATTCATTTGTAAATATATTTGTTTGTTGTTTTTGAATTGAAATAGCATAAGTAAATCTAGAAATAATTGAAAATTAATTAGGTCAAGATACATACCTCATCATGAAATTGATTTAGGAATACCTATTTTCTGAAGCCTCTGCGGAGTTTTAGAATATTCTGCAACCAAATCTGGGATTAGGAAGCCGAGACAGAGAAAACCCAAAAAAAATTCATCTTTTCGGTAGCAAGTAGTCTTTGACCCTCATAAAAGGTCAAAGACTACATTTTTATTCTGAAGGTCGATTCTGACTTTGTTCACAGATCTCGGAAGTTCGATGAAAAGGGTACTCAGATCTGTCCTCTAATTCCTGAAACAATGACTATAGATATCTAAAAAGGGGGGTTTTGGGGGTGGCTATATAGGGTTTTGCATTAGTCAAATGCCCTTTTTGGTGATCTCCACCTCCATGAATAGACGATTGAAATAGAATGTGTGTGTGTGTATGTATTGAAAGTGTAATGCCAAGATCTAATCCTCTAGATCAAAACCCTAGCATGAATATGTATGAAACAACAATGCATAGATTTGAATGAGATAGAAAAGCATACTAAGCCCCCAAGGCTAAAGTACTTCTACCAAACTCATAATCTATAATTACTACTCCACGATTGTATCTTTGAATGCTTGAAAGTTGATAATGGTGGATCAAGGAAGAAAGGATCTCTCTTACTCCAAATCTGTGTTCACAAAGATTCTTGATGTCAACAATGGCTTGATCTTCTATATCATCCTCTTGCAATCTTCCATCTTCAACATTCCTTGCTTGCTTTAAATCTTCTTGTTCATGAAATTATCTCCTTGAGAGAACTTGATCATGAAATTGCCATTTTTTTGTTGTGAAAATGAATGCAAATGAGAGTTTTTATATAAAGGTTTCAAGGTGAGGCTCCTAGAGCAATGCGAGAGCCCATAATTCAAATTTCACCTCAAATTAAGGTCCAATCACAATAAGAAACTAACGAGGTAAAATAATTACATGAATTTTGAATTAAAACCTTTTTCGCACTCGGATCCAAGGGCCTGACATTGATTTTGGGGTCCCTTGGGACCAAATTTGAGAAAGGGGCATAGATTCCAAAGGAGGTAAAAAATGAGCTTGATTCTAACCTATTTAGGTATGAGCTTGATCTTGACCTATTCAGGATCAAGCTTGATCTTGACCAAGTCAGGATCAACCTTGACTTTGACCCTGTGGGCCCAGATCTAGCCAGAATTAGGACAGGAGGTCCCGAGGATGCCCGAAGACCTAAAAATGAGACCAGAATGGGACAGAATGCAAAGGACAGGCATAAAATCCTATGATGACTATGATGAAGGCTAGGAGGACCTATTTCTAAGTCCTACATAGAAATTAGAGCCATGGAAGAGGGAAATTAAGGAGAATCCTTGGGATCCTAACCCTAATTTCATCTAAAATGAAGAAGATAAGTGCAGAATGCATCCTAAATGCAAGTCTATCATGATAAATGTACTAAAAGAGGGTGCTAAACCTGTCAAGATGGAAGTGCTTCCATTTTAAGATGATACATTTACCACCCACTTTAGCTTAGATATGAAACTACTTGAATATGCAAGCTAAAGTAAGAAAACATCATAGTAAATAAAAAGGATATAGCCAAGTCCTCGATGTAAAGATCCTATAGAAAAATGTTAGAACCTAAAACACCCAAGGTTAATGAAGATCTATAAATCACCTAAAGCTTACTATATGATAATTTAAGAACTGTATAGAGCCCCTTATACCCCCCTATTTCATCCTTCTACTTCGGAAGGGTGAAACAGGTTGATAAGAAAAACTCTATATACTAGAAATGCAGAGTGTTGAAAAGTCCTTTCCTAAACCAATTAGAAGGATTCCCAACCTTCCTAAACTGGTTCAAGGAGTTAGGTACCTAAATCATGATTCCAATGCCATTGACGGTGTTACCTTCATTTTTCTCAACTCCCAATTTTAGTCTTGGTCAGTTAAAGTCCTTAAGATGAAGTTGAACTTGAACTTTGTTAAGTTAGTTCAAGTTAAAGTTCAACCCAATTAATGTTTCTGAGTCTTACAATGCCCATGTTTGTCTATCCCTCAAAAAGGTCCATCGGTTCCAAAGTTGAACCCAAAGTTGAACCTAGTCCTGAACCATAAGTTTGTTCAAGTTCAAGTTCACTCTTGTAATATAATGACTTACACATGGAGACTTCAGGTGGGTTGTCCTTTCTATGAAAAGAAATTTTATGTTTTTTAAGCACTCCAAGTGTTAATTAAATTTTGGAGGTTGTCGTACAGAGATTGTCTCATTCAACTAGATGGCTCATGCATGTGAATATTGGAAATGATAGTTGACGGCATGACATAGAGGGAGTCATTATTATACAGATATGGTAATCAGGGAATGTCCTCAAGAATTGAGATATTCATGCTGAATTAGCTGGAAGATTAATAAGGAGTGGCTAGACATGTCAAATCAATCATTCTTCCATTAAAGCATTTATTATAGACATGCTTTGAATATTTATTATGAATCATGCAAGGCATTTGTGAATAAATGAAGAATGATTAAAACTTTTCTATTAGTTATGTTGGCTGGAGAAGGAAGAAGGAGCGACAAAATTGGTGGTCAGAAGTTTACTAAAGACTGGTGCACAGGAAATTAGTGATTTATTTTTCCCCTTGCAATATTTAGAGGCTCTTTCTATGTTATAAGTCTTTTCACTGCATGTTGGTAAGATGACCTGGTTCTGTCCAAAACTCCCAAAGGAGGAAATTAGAACCCACCTGTTAGTTTCTCTTCCAGACATTGGGGATACTTTCTTGTTGAATGTAAATCTAGGGCAGCTATGTGATAGAGTCCAAAATGCTTCTGAAGGTTCTTTTTATAGGAAGTTAGTAGGAAGCAGACTTATAGAAGCTGTTGCATTTCCTTCAGCTCTAATTTTCCCTAAACTAGTGTTAGAGTGTGCTAACAAGTATGATGCTAAGAGCAGATGCATCAAGGATGCGTTGGGAGAAATTTTGGTCAAAATTAGTCAAGAGACATTGATGGTGGCTTTGTGAATTCTTGATAAGGAACTGTATGAACCTTGGACTTACATAGAAGAAGACCATGTGTATGAGGCAGATAAGAAAAAATATAGCTCCTAGATAGCCCAAGCATGGCTTGCGAAACAAGAGAAAGGAGGATCCATGTTGGCAAAGCCTCTGACGATTGAGCACCTCCATAAGGACATAGATGATATGCTTCTTCTTCTAAATAGGGTGAACGGTAACCCCCATGCATTTCATTGATAGAACTAGATGTACTACTTCATCCAGAAGATTATAGAAGGGGATAAGTTTATAGACTGGGCTGACCTAATAGCAGAGAAACTCCGCAAAGAGATCTTAAATGTGACTAATTTGATGGCATTATACATGTCTTATTATCTTGTTTATGTTTTAGCCTATTGCTGAGCTTGGGAAGGGTTACCCCGTGAATTATGGATGAGTGATATGAAGATATATTATTATTTCACATGTTGACAGAGGGAAAAGTTCTCTAGCACATTCAAAACAGTAAATGACAGATTCTCAGGGAAGTTAATTTATGAGTTACGAGGTAAAGAAAATTGCAGGCTTTCTGAAGACACTAAATAGGTGATAAATGTTTATGGTTGTTAGTTTATATAGTTTTCTAGATTTACCTATCTTATGGTTGGAGCGTTTGATGAGGAACCACGACAACTCCCTAGGTTTTGTTTACATGATGCAGTCTTAATGGAGCTCTGTAGGTAGCTTTTTCTGGTTGAACAAAAAGTAGGGATTTCAAAGAAGTCTTCAAGTGTTCTTTTCCCTATTGAATTAGGGTACTATAGGTGCAAAATCTTTCAAGATGCTATAGCTATAAAAGAAGATTTGGTTGTTTTTTGTCTACAGACCTATACTCCCAGAGTCAATTTTGACTATAGAGGCTTTGTCGGAGCCAATCTCAATGTCCCAGAAACATTCATGCACATCCCTAAGTTGGAGGATTTTTGGGCCAACTGCTCTAATGAACTGGAGGTAAGAAAAAGGTTGTGGTCCTGGTTAACTTTGAAACAAATCATCAACTTCAAGCGGGATATGGATACAGATGCGGTAGAGGAAGATAGTGAGATCGATGTTTTAGATTCTCAATACTTGGAGAAGGTCGAGTCCCTCCCTATTCCTGAGTTAGATTGGATGGAGCCAGAGTAGATTGATCTACATAAAAGAATGAATAGGGTTATTGAAAGAACAAAGGTGTGGTTGTTGAAGAAAAAGGGTTTTGGTACTCCTTTGCAGTCTACCAAGAAACAAGTAAAGATCAAAAAGACGAGTTCAGTGAAGAAAGCTTCTATTTTAACTAACGTAAGTTTTGATCAATCTTGTGCAGGAAAAAACTGAAGCTGAAGCTAAAGTTGAACTTGAACCAATTTCTCCACAAGTTCAAGTTCAAGTTCAACACCAAGCTGAACCCAAAATTTGAGTAACGAGATCGAGCTTAAGAGTAAAAAATAGGACTAAGAGGAAAGAAGCAATTCCCAGTGTCATCATGAATTTGGACTCATCAGACACTGATCCACATGCAATTCCTATTGTAGACCACAGGGTACCTGAGATGGTAGATAATCAACAGATACAGGAGGAAATAGAGAATACTCTGAAGGACTCACTAGTTCTTTTGAGTAACTATAATACTCAAAAGAAATCATCTACTACCCCACCATGGCTAGAGACCCCAGTTGCCAAGAAAATAAATGTGGTTCCTTTATCAGTACCCATTGATGATGTAGTAAGAAGATGTTTGGGAAAATATTGAAAGGCTAGGAAAATAAAGATGGAGTCCAGAATCAATTTTGATGAAAGCAGTGGTCACTAGATGGCAGAGATTGCAAAGCCTAAGGATGACAAAGATGAAGGGGAGGCTTTAGTTCAAGATTTTCAAATATCCAAAGTGGATTTAGGGAAGGACACCAAAGCCACCGATATGAGATTCTTTGAAGTGTCAAATAATAAGATTGCCAGTAGAGTTTGGAAAGATGCCAAGGACAAACAGGAGATGAAGGAGGCTATGAAGAGTATGGACCAGTATATTAATGCCATCCACCATCCTGAACCCTTTCCTTTGAGTGAAATGCCAACCTCCAGTGATGTTAAATCTCCAAATAATCAACAGTTTCTTGACCAAGTTCAAAGAAGCAAGGCTGTTAGCAAAGCATTTGATGATTGGGTCAAACATGTAAAAATAGAAGTTGTCAAGCAGCTAATTCACCTAGATCAAACCCACACCGAAGGAGATCACCTAGTAAAGAAAGTAGAGGCCAGTATTGAAGAATGGGAGATAGATAAGACTACCTGGACCAAAGAGCTCCATTGGATGGAAGAATCTAAAGAGTACAGTCTGTAGAAGTTCCTTACAAAGAGGTTAGTGCCAGGACTGGATGACAAAATCCTTTATGTTATAAAGGAATGTATAGACTGGAGAAATGAAGCTTTAGCCCTTGGAATTTCAAAGGTAAAGAATCTCCTGAAGGGGCTAAAGATGATTAAAGAAATCATCTCCAATGATATAAAATGGATTGCTAAGCTATGCCAGGAAGCTCAAGAGGAGTTAGATAAATTGACTAAATAGGTAATCAAGGATGTAAATAGCTAGTTTGATGAGCTCAAAGGGATGAAGGCCGCTATAGACAAGGAATTCACAAAGGTTGCACATATAGATTCAATGATCATTGTTCAGCAAGATCATTTAGTTATTCACAAAGAAAAGATAGCTGAGATCAAAAGGGAGAAAGAAGTCTAGAAATAGCAGATCAATTTTATTGGTTTGCCACATCAATTAGTAATATCCATGTTTATAGACATGTTTGAAGATTGGAAGGTGGCACAACTTGCAGCGGCCTCAACCCCTTAACTGTCTAGAACACTTAGCAACTTTTTGAACGTGTTTTTCTCCCAGTCCCACATTTTTTTTGCTTAATGGTTAGGATAGTTATTTCATCTAGAAGTATTTACTTTTAGGAAAAGACAATTTTACCAAGTTAGTTGTGGAAGCCCTATGCGGCTATTTATTGAAAAAAAATTAATTTATTAAGGGTTGGTCTCTCTGAGTTTTGAAGAAACTATTTTCTAAGAACTTAACTTCAAGTTTTCTAAAGACTGATATTACAAAATATATGAATATCCTATGTTATTGCGTATATGTTTAAGCATTTGAATTGATAAATACTATTGTTTATCTTATGTGATTTATTTTCTTGTGGAGATAAATTGTGTTGAATAAAGCTTAACTGTGATATGGATGGATTTTATGCTTAGAAGTGATAGAGAGAATCATTACTGAAGTTTTACATTCAAGAAATTCAAAGTTTGAGATTAAGATAGAAGTAGATCTATTTCTCTAAAAGTCTATACATTCTTTTCATGTTGATGGACTGAATGTTTTCCTTAAGTGTTTTCTGGTGAAAAGTATGGATGATGTTACTTTTCTGTGTTTAATAAGATCATATTGAAAATATTTTTAGAAGGTATCTACACCTTGTAATTTGTAGAGAGTTTTCTTTCTAGGCAACTCATTTGTTAGTGTTGATATTTTCTCTTCTTTTCATTCTTTAAAGGAGTCTGAGATTAATTTAAAGAAAAGGGAAAAACTGTATGCTAATAGCTTTTGGGAACTCTGCTAGGGAGAATCTATGAATAGACTAGGATTTGTATCTTTTCATTTAATGATCAACTATGGTGTTACCCGCTGAAGTTATCCCTGGTCGACAAGAACTTCCTCCAATTTTGCAACCAGGCCTTGATTTTTCAGATACTCAAGAAGTGTAATACCTCTCCTATGGTGATACTTAGAATTTTCTGATTTGGACATTTTATTATGATGGTCAGAACTATACATTTACATTTATGTTTTATGATGATATGATGGATATGCTCATTTATGGTTATCATTTATATGTTTATGAGTTTAGAAAGCCATCTATTTTTATATGTTTTATGGATCTAACCCAAGGATTGAATCTAACCATTATCATGATGTTTTATGTTTCATGGATATGTGTGATGTGTTTTCATGACTCAGGACAAAGTTGTAGTTACTCACTTAGTTGAGGTCCACATGATGTATCAATCCTGGTCATCTGCTTGTATATATCTGATTTGTATATCCATATGTATATATATGTACTCTTCTTGGTGATGCAAGATTGTAGGTATCAGGTATCATCTCCACTTGGCTCCACAGGTCTGAGCGATCACTCAAAATACTTGATCATTGTTGTTGTTACGGAGATATCACTAGGTTCCATAGGAAGAAACTTCACCTTTGATCCTTTTATCCTTAGGTGGGAAGTGTTGAGTGAGTCCCTTGTGTGGATGTATTATGTGATCTCTCGGTTTACCAGTTTTGTGGATCTTGTAGCTAGTTTATTGTCTTTTTTGAGAATGAGGTTTTGAGTATGATAGTTTTTACTTCATGGTATGCTCAACTTGTTAGTAGATTATTGATGTGAGTCATTGTTTATCTGAAGGTATGATTTAGTAATTTATCTTTAGTAGTAGCTACTATTATACTAGCATATCTCGTTAGGAATGAGTTGGCATGTGATTGAATCGTGTGATTTAATATCAATAATAATGAATAATTTTATGGTATTATTTTATAATACTCATAATAATAAAGGGACTATGACAATAGTAATAATAAAATGTTTCAAATAAATAGTGGTAAAATCTAACTTATGTTAGTAGCTACCTAATATATATTTTAGAATGTGGATTAGTGTACGAATAAATAATATATTTTATAATAATATTATTTTAATATTTTATATTAATAATAATGTGTCTTATTTATGGTATATGTACCATAAGCATATGGGTGCACACATATGCCTATGAATACATATATTAAATATATATTATTATATAATAAATTAATATTTGTGTGAAGGAAATTACTCTTATGTTATTCTTATAAGTGGTAAATAGGATTGGTAAATTCTATTACCATAGTTAAATAAGTTAGTAAATTATTTTTGAGATTATATTATTTATTTTAACACCCTTAAATTTAGGGAACTTAGGTTATAGTCTTATTTAAAAATTATTCTCCCTTTACGGGAATGATTTTGCAAACCATCCCATTAACTATTAACGAATGGATAGTTGAGATGGTTGCATCGGTTGGATTACATGTGCAACCACCTCCTCCATTATATTTATAGGAAAGACTTTCTTGTGTATGGGAGTTGGGAGAAGAGTTGATTTTGAGAAGAAGATTAGTATTATTATTGTAGGAAAATTTATATTTTTGAGGAGAGAAGTCCCTTACTCTTTGAGAGTTGCATTTGGATTGTTATGGGTAGAGGCTGGAAGATTGCAAGAAGAAGGATTCAAAGGAGTACTAGAACGTTGGAGAGGAATTGATCTTCCTTCATCAACCAATTTTCCCAAGACTCCAGGTCGGAATCCATCTTGAGTAATACATCTATTTTATATTATGAATGTTGTTTTTAGATTTGTTGAAAGTTTCTGTATGTATTATTATTATTGCAAAACATATGTGTACTATTGTATTATTATTGTAGTGTGTATTGCTATTGCAAAAGGTTAATATATTAATGTACTCTGTAATAATATATTATTGCAGAAGGTTGATACATTAATGTATTATGCAATAATGTATTATTACAGAATGTTGAAATATTAATGTATTATTGTAGTATGTGAAACATTATTACATTATTGGTGATCATGTATATATTATGATATTATTTTGCTAGTTGTCCATACATTATACAAATGATGTATTATTGTATTGCATATGCCATATTATTGAATCATCCTGTCAAAATGATATATGTTTCAAGAAAATTAATTTGGAGTTCTTTTCTTCTTTTCAAAAAAAATATATATAAAACAAAAAAATTAGATATAAAACAAAAAAAAATTGAAATGATAAGT
Source organism: Chamaecyparis obtusa (assembly GCA_027943335.1). Lineage (NCBI taxonomy): Eukaryota > Viridiplantae > Streptophyta > Pinopsida > Cupressales > Cupressaceae > Chamaecyparis > Chamaecyparis obtusa. Next base: position 276,275 of record BSBK01009464.1, on the reverse strand, counting down.
TTGGGAAGTGGGGCCACCACCTTCCCCACTCCCCTACGACATATAACCGTAGCAGCAAGCACTGCTACAATAGTACCTGAGTGCTATGATAGTAGGTACTACAGTAGCAGTACCCTGCTATGACCATGGGTAGAGAAGCGTGCAAGGTGCAAGGTCAATGCGGTGCCGGACCTGTAGGGTCCCCCCCATAAAGTCACTTTTAATTTAATTTTTAAGTGGTAGTTATTTTATTTGTGTTAGATTTTTAATTAATATTAAATTTTAATTGTTATTAAATTTAGTTATTGATTAATAGGAATTCATAGTGTAGTTTAGTTGATAAATATTTCATGTGTAAATGAAAATTTATAATTGTTCATTTAAATTTTAAATAAATGTTAAATGTGGATTTTTAATAATATTCGCTTTATACAAGTATAACATTAAAGTATAAGTTTAATTCCTTATACTTTAAGTTATACTTGTATAAAGGGATTAGGTACCCTTCGGATTGATTGGGATAGGTTTCAACTTCCTAGGAGTTAAGTTGTAACTTCTAATTTTTAGATTTTTAATAAAATCAAACTTAGTCAAATTTAAGGTTTAGAATGAACTTTAGGGAGCATTATCTTTTGGTGTATGGAATTTTGTGTAAACCTTAATTTTGTCCATTACTTATTTGGTGGAGGTTATGTTTAGTGCATTTAGATGCCTTAATAGGGTTAGGATGTGTGTAGGAAACAGTGTATGGTTTAGAGTTGTCTAAAAGGATCAGGACATTCTAAACATCCTTAAATGTTCCTAATTTCCCTAAACGTTCATAAGCTATCTTATTATTTTCTATTCTTTGCAGTAGTTTTTAATGTGTTTATAATGTGTTTTTACTACATGTATGATGTAATTGTGATATGTGGGTTAAGGGTAGAAAACCTAATGACACCTAGTGAGTGGCTCTCAGTGCGGAGCCAGGGCCCTAAGTGGCTAGAACTAGGATAATCGACTGTAGAGTTATTTAACAAGTGAAAATTTAATTAAACTTATGGGAATGGGTTCAAACATTAAAAAAGATTAAATATGCCTTGCCCATGCCATTAGTGCTAGTAAAGGCTATGGATGGGAGTGGGAGAAGGTACCTATGTGTAGGTACAATTGAATGGTGTTTGTCAGTACGAAAGGCATTCGATCCCGCATGTGCCTACTTGGGAGTCGGGGCCCGGAGTGGCTAGTACCAAGACAACCCAAGGGGTGAGGGCTATGTGATGACACTCACTTAGGTTGTTGCTTAGAGTTTCTACCAAGCCTTAGAACCTTTTGGGGAAAATATTTATACCTTGATCTTCTTTTATTTGCTATTTGGGAAAGGTTACCCAACCCTAGGTTTGGCCTAGCTATTATTTGTGGACCTTGGTGTTTATCTCCTAGCATGCGGGAGTGGGCCTTTTAGGTATCCACATGGTTGGGTGGTAATATTTTTATCGAGATATCTTTTGCGGATGCAGTGTTTGAAGATTCGTGCTTGCTTATGTACCATTTTTTGAAGAATGAAGGCTGTGTAATTATCTTTCATGATGTAAAGTTATTGTTACCTCCTGAGCGAAGATGAATGTAATGTAATCATTGATGTAATTTAAAATGATGTATGGGTAGATTTAGGAAAAGGGAAAAGAGAGATGTGAAATTCATGTATAAGATGTAGATTGGAAAAGAAAAAAAAGATTTGGTAACATTTCAAGTATGTTAGTATGCTTCTTATTATTGATTAAGTAGAAAAGGCTATTGAAGAACAAATGTATTATTTGCAATGTATCAAATAATTTAGATGATTCTATTTGATTTAAAGGTTATATTGTTCATAAAGAATACTTAGGAATATAGATGGTTTTAAATCGAAAATTGAAATGAAAATACTTTGTATTCCTTAAAGATATGATGTAGTTTTCTTTGAGAAGTAAATCTTGTTGTTAGTTTACTTAATGGACTTGAACGTATCATGCATTTAAATGAAAAAGGGAATCTTGGAGGAGTCTAAGTTAAGTTTATGTTTTGTTGGCATAATTATTTTAAAAGTTCAAAATTTTTCATAAATCATTAGGTAGGTTTTCTTTCACAAAGAGAATCTCTGTTCTCTTCCCCAGTTCCCTTGCGAGGCATGACAAGAAGACATAATGGCTGACCTTAATGCAGGAGCTTGGAAATTGAGAACAAATGATCAACAATACCAGCAAGTAAGGTTAGTCCTTGAGTAAGAGGAAGAAATTAGAGAGTGGCCTAGGGGTTTTCCTGTAGCCCAGGAGGCTGTTGTAGTTGACAAAGTAGTCTGAAGGCCCTAAGAATAATTAGTTCTTTTCATATTTGTTTCAGTTCAACTTGATAAGATGGCTGATAAAAGATTTACAAGGGGAGATAGAGCCAAGGGTCTTGCAGATTCTGATTTTGAAGATCTAGCGAAGCTTGATTTTAAACCCCAGACTCCTAGGAAAAGATGTTATAAAACTGCTAGCAGACCTTCTTCTCCCACTAAGTCTACCCCTCTAACCACTTTTAGTTCTTTGGTATCACCAGGAACCGTAACTCCTACTTCTATAAATTTACAGCGTTTGAATTTTATCTTGCCTCCCATGGCACAGAATCAACTCTGGGGTCCAACTGTAGGACCTTTAAGCTCAAGAGTAAATTTGGGAAATTTACCTAAGGTTCGTGATATTCTACCTAAATTTAGTGGTGATGGAAAAAAGTCTCCAAAAGACCATTTGAATTCCTTTAACACAACATGTGGAGTTTTGGCTATTGGGACTCCAGATGTAGCTGTCAGACTCTTTGTCCTGATATTGACAGATGTAGTAGTAGAATTGTTTCATAACCTACCACATGCCTCTATAACTGATTAGGATACCATGAAGACAACATTTGAAACTAGGTTTAAGTCAGATGATGATGCTAATACTCTTTTGATCCAGTCAAGTCAAATGAAGGAGATTCAATGTTGGAAATATTCAGGGATTAATCGAGTTACTGAGAGGGGAGGGGTGAATCAGTAACTTTGAATTTTCTTACAATTACAGATGTATTAACATATAGTTCACTTTTTCTTTATGCATATAGAAAGCATGAAACTTAAAAGCATTCACAATAATGACACATAGATTTGGTTACCCAGAAACCTTCCAAAAAGAAAGTAAAACTGGGGTGGGGATGAAACCCACAAAGCTTTAGTACTGCAGAATAAAGTTGGCTGGTTAAGGCTTACAATTTGATCACTTCTGATGATCTACCCTGTTAGAAGCAATAAAGATTTCTAGATCCACCTTGTTAAAGGATTTACAAAAATACAATGAAGTATGCACTCGGTAAAGAGATTTTACAACAGGCTGTTAAGTCTACCTGGTTAAAGGATTTTAGTACTGATTCACTTGTTAGAATGAAACAGTAGATCTCTTGCTTTGCAACTGGATTGCTGATTGAGATTCGCTGAATGTACTGATCACCTTCTATGATAAATTTGTCTTTGTTGTTCCCTATACTGCTGTAGCCCTTTGTAATTTTCTTATCTCTGCCTTTTCTATTTATTCACATATATACTCATAAATTACATCTTGAAATCTTTACAACATTGTTTATATACAAGTCTAAACAATTAATTACAATTACAAAGTCAGCTTGACAAATAAACATAAGTGCCACTAAGTCGGCCCAAGTATGGTTACACGGTTCCTGCAAACTAACTCAGTGACTTTCTGATACTCGGCGTCCACTGCATTACTCGGCATCGTCATGCACTCGGTAGAAGTGAAGGCACGGTTCATACTAACCACTCGGTAGGTTTTGAACTCAGTAAATACTGGTGACTCGGTAGACATAATGTTACTCGATTTACACTGTCCTGCTCGGTTTGCATTATCTTGATCGGTTTGCACTGTCTTGCTCAGTTTGTACTGTCCTGCTCGGTTTGCACTATTCTGCTCAGTTTGCACTGTTTTGCTTGGTTTGCACTATTCTGCTCGGTTTGCACTATTCTGCTCGGTTTGCACTGTTCTACTCGGTTTGCACTGTTCTGCTCGGTTTGCACTGTTCTGCTCGGTTTCCACTTAGAATGCAAATAAGTGTTGTCACTAGTGGCAATTCTGCTTAATGCCAACAATCTCCCCCTTTGGCATTAGTGACAAAAACACTTATTGCTCAAAACTTATATATATGAATCATACTGAGATTTATTTTGATTTGTCTTTGTCATAGGGCTTTATACATTATCTCCCCCTTTCAATGTGCTAACTTTTTCTTCTATACAAATCTCCTTCTATACATATCGAATCTCCTTCTATACATATCTCCTTCTATACATATCTCCCCCTTTTTGACGATAATGCCAAAGGTGTATATACAAGTGATTTACAGAGAGAATCCAAAATTTGATAGAAAATTAGAATGTACCTTCATGATTAGTGCCAGGGTTCTGTTCCAATTTTCTTGTAGAATCTTGCATGTTTGGATTGCAATTTGGACTTTTGTAGAGAGTTTAATCATGTGATCTGCTATAGAGAACTGATTGTCATGAATCAATGTTTTGGAATGTTCAATGTGCTTATACATTGTATTCATGATGGGAAGGATCATGTTCTGGATTTCTAGCAGTGTGGACCGGATCCTTGTGTCTTCTTTTAGTAGACCTGACTACATATTTGATAGGTATGAGACTTTCATGTGATGAGAAAAGCTTGAACTTGGTTCAAGTTGCAGCTTCTGTATGCTAATCTTCATATCCTCATCCATTTTATTCATTTTATCCTTAACATCCTTTGTGAACTCGGCAATATTGCACAGTCTAGCCAAAAGAGAGGTGACATTCGAATAGGTAGATTCAATATTTGACAAATCTAAAGACAATTCCACTTGATTAATAGCTATGTGCTGAGCAATGTGCTCAAACACTTTATTGTTGAATCTCTTCTCGGCTCTTTCAACTAACTTTTCTGTCCCAGATGAATCCTCATTGTATTTATTTACTGCTTCAGCTAATTGTAGCAAAACATGTTGAGAGGAGTCTACTTTAATACCTAATGCATCAGAAAAAATGTCTTTAGCATCCTTAATGATTTGATATTCCTTGTCTCTCTCCTCTTTAAGCTTCTTTTGCTTTGCTTTCCTTTGGAGGATTTCACCTATATTTTGCATTTGGTCCACTGATAGATTTGCAAAATCTAATGTTGGAATCTCTATTTCTTCATCTAGGTCTATATCCTCTACTATATTCTTACCCAAAAATTTTATACTCGGTAGAGCCTTAGGCTTATCTGTACTTAATGCCTTAGTAGTAGTGACAATAGACATAGTAGGACTGGCTATAGAGACTGGCACACTGTCTACTGGAGAACTTAAAATATTTACAGTTGTAGAATCAAAAACTGGAATATTTACTACTGGAAAACTTGATGAAGTGGGAGACTGCAACTCGGTAGAAGAAATGGTGGTTGCTTCTATTGTTGCTATAGGTGATTGGACAAAAGTTGAAGTTGTCACAACCATGCTTGAAGGTGTCTCCGGGCTAGATGTAGAAACTTTTACTGGAGAGGTAGGAAGTGATGCAATGACTTCTGCTGCTATCCTCACAGTATCATCTTCCTCAGTGGCTTCTTCTTGTTCATCACTGTCATCTTCAATATCTTTTATTATTACTATTTCAATACTCAGTTGGTGAAGATGGTATATGTTCTTCCATGTGGCATTTGCAGCCTTCACAACCGATTCAATATTGTTGATCAGAATCAAACAAGTATTGAACTTTAGTGTCATCTTACTTTCATTTTCCTTTAATGCCTTCTTTACTTCATCATTTTTCAAGCTCGGCATTAACTGTCTCAGGGTTTGATCAAATATGTCTATCACAGTTTGCTTTGCATTGCTCCATCTCATTTTTATTAGATTTAATAAGACTGCTGGAACCTGTGGGGCTATTTCATCAGGAGAGTATTTCCACTGTCGCATCTTTTCAATAACAGCATCTTCTATTTCCTTCTGTTCTGTTTCTGATCTGGTTTCATATTTAAAAGATTTTATGTTACTTACTCCAGATCCTGATCCGTCTCTGAAAAGTTTGATCCTCTCTTGAAAGTTTAGAGGAGGCCTTTTGAATACTATATCTTTGTCTACCTTGTCTACCTGATCTTTATTTGCCTTACCTCTTGCACTTCTCCTTGTAAATACAGCAGTGGGAGGCTTAGGTGCCTTAGTGATAAAAACCTTTCCTTTCTTCTTTGTAGGTTCTGGTTCCTCTGTTTTCTCATCCTTTTCCTCTTCTTCTTCATCGTTATCTCCTTTGTCCTCGGTTAGCATTTGCATTTTGGCTATCCTCTTCTTTCCTTTGTTTACCGCCTGTGGAAGTTTTATGCTTAATTCAATTCTCACCTTTGCTTCATCATATGTTCCAAAATATGGAGCTTTGGGATTAACAGGCTGATTAAGAAGGGCTTCAATGATATTCTTGGTTTCATCAATATTTACCTCATAAGGAAGAGGTTTTACATATACAATCCTCGGTTTAGCTGCTTGAATATATACATTGTCACAGTCTACCATGAAACAAATGTCATCCTTGTAATCCTCCACCAACTTCTGTGGAATCCAGAATCTGTCATTCATTTTCTCTTTGAAAGACTCAAAATAACTATCCATGATGCTTTCAAAATTTTCACCCATTTCTAAGATGTATTCATTTATCTCATAAAGGACTGGCACATCTTTTCTCCATACAACTTTTCCTTTGGAAGGGAAGAATTTTTGAACATAGAAGAATAAACTGACCAGTAGGGATCCAAACTTACATGGATTGTTTTTGAAAGTTTGAATGCTTTCCATGTTCTTGTTAAACTGTTTTAACAATAAATCTGCAAGGTCAAATGATAAGTTGTTCTTGACCACTTTGTATGCTATGTCAATAGCTTCACAGGAGACACTATTCTATCGACTTGAACTGTATATTTTATGGGCAATTATGTGTGTACCAAACTTTAGTTCAGCATCGGTAATGCTGCTAACTTTCATGCCTCTACCTTTCCCATTTGGCTAGGGTTTTCTTTTCCAGTTCCGACCGACCTAGGGTTTTGGTAGTTTTTTCTTTGTTCAACATGGGAAGACCGGTGATTTGATGAATCATCTTCTTGGTGATCTCTATGGGTTTCTCAAGCCAAATCTTGCCATCATGTATACGGCTGAGAAGGTATCTAACCCATTTTTCCCAAAAGTTTCAAGGTAAATGTGCAATGTGAACTAATCCCTTATCTTCCAGATGTTTGTGCTCAGGTTTTATAGTACCATCCACACACAGTTCTTCATGCACAATATCTAGTTCTAGGTTTCCCATTTCATGAATTGCATAGTTGAAATGATTGCGAATATTGTTAATAAGTAGTACCTTAGGAGGAATCTGAGATTGAGCTCCGTTCGGGTCTAGGGCTGCTGCAATTGTAGGCACGATCTTGAAATCTGGTGCTCTCCATTCCCCTTGGACTAACATTTCAGATCCTTTCTTCGCTGAAGTGCTGGATGATGCCATGGTAGCTCACAAAAAATTCTTTTCGCAAAAGGTATTTGAGTCGCTGGATTGCTCTTGAAGTTTTCTGCTCTCAAAGTGCTAAAATTCGCAGTGAGAAATGAGTTCGATTTCTTGCCTTTTGTTTACAACTCTGTCATTAATGCTCAGTACAAATTAGGGTATGAATTCTGACAGACTATCACCCACTAAGAATTAATTGCTCGGTAAAGACTTTGCAACTTGATGAACTCGAGAATTCATATTGCTTTGACCTCGCTCGATAAAGACTAATACCGACCTTGTTCGATTAAGACTGGTACCGACCTTCCTGTGATCTTACTGCATCTTGTATGCTAATTTAGATCTTTCTTTTAATTTGGTTCTGGAACTACTTGAAGTTTGTCTAGGAGAATACAGTTCCAGTGCTTTCTTGGAAATTCAGTTTGAGTTGGTAGAGCCACCCATTCCATTACTTGGACTGGTTTGCTCGGTAGATTTAGGAATCCACTTTTGTCTCACCTGTTTCCTGACCTTAGTTGCTTCATTCTTCTTTCCATCTTCAACTTCACTAGTATTCATGCAGTTTCTGGCTATGTGACCGAGTTTAGTGCATTTGAAGCATCTTACGGTAGTATCTCTTTTCCTTAGATGATGTTTTATGTAGTTCATGCCAATGTGTCCATATTCTCCATAGTAATGACATCTACACCAGGTGTTGTAGTCCCATCCAAACATTGCTTTCATAATTTGTTCTGCTGGATTGAATGTCTTGGATTTGCACTCGGATGCTTTGTGACCTTGTTTGTTGCACTTGTGACAATTACCTCTGAATCTTGGTTTTTCCCTGCATTCATTTGCTTTGTGACCATGTTGATTGCAGTTGTAGAATTTTCCATTGAATTCTTCTTTTTCATTGTTCCAACATTTATTTGAAGTATGTCCTATTTTACCACAATGATTACAAGTAGGTTTTTGATTTCTTTGAGTACCTTGCTTAGAAGATTCACCTTCTCCTTTGTATCCAAGTCCTGCTTTTCCTTTCTGCCTATGCAGATTTCACTCATACAGCTGATTCAAGTCTTCTTGGCTTTTCAACATTCCTTCATTGATTTGTTTTTCGGCATTTAGGTCATCCACCAATCTTAGATTGATTTCCTTTTCAGATCTTAGTTCTTCTCTTATGTTTTCTATTTCTGATCTTAGATTCAGAATTTCCTCATTTGTATGGGAGATCTGATCAATTAGGTTTTCTAGCTGAAGGGTTTTATTTTGGACTTCATTGTTCCTTCCATCTAATTCATCTTTCAACTTGTTTCTTTGTTCTAAGATTTCACAAAATCTTGTTGAGTGTAGCTCTTGTTCTCTTTTTAATTTTCTCACTTCTTCCTGCAGAGACCCATTCTTTTTTAGGAGTTCTTTGACAGCATTGTTTGCTTCATCTGAGCTATTTGAGGGAAAAAGATCTTCAACCTTTTCTTCCATGTAATTCTGATCATTCATCTGATTTGCAAGTTCCTTCCTTCTTCTTAGGGATTGGGAAAGATGTTCTTTTGCTTCCTTTAGTTTAGCTATGGCCATTTCCAGATCTAGCTTTTCATTTTCAATCACCTTGTTCAGTTTGAATACCTCCATTGTCTTGGATCTTTGCTCAAGCTAGTTAAGCTTTATCTTGAGAACCAACAAAGCTCTGATACCAATTGTTGGAAATATTCAGGGATTAACTGAGTTACTGAGAAGGGAGGGGTGAATCAGTAACTTTGAATTTTCTTACAATTACAGATGTATTAACATATAGTTCACTTTTTCTTTATGCATATAGAAAGCATGAAACTTAAAAGCATTCACAACAATGACACATAGATTTGGTTACCCAGAAACCTTCCAAAAAGAAAGTAAAACTGGGGTGGGGATGAAACCCACAAAGCTTTAGTACTACAGAATAAAGTTGGCCGGTTAAGGCTTACAATTTGATCACTTCTGATGATCTTCCCTGTTAGAAGCAATAAGGATTGCTAGATCCACCTTGTTAAAGGATTTACAAACATACAATGAAGTTTGCACTCGGTAAAGAGATTTTACAATAGACTGTTAAGTCTACCTAGTTAAAGGATTTTAGTACTGATTCACCTGTTAGAATGAAACAGTAGATCTCTTGCTTTACAACTGGATTGCTGATTGAGATTCACTGAATGTACTGATCACCTTCTGTGATAAATTTGTCTTTACTGTTCCCTATACTGCTGTAGCCCTTTGTAATTCGCTTATCTCTACCTTTTCTATTTATTCACATATATACTCATAAATTACATCTTGACATCTTTACAACATTGTTTATATACAAGTCTAAACAATTAATTACAATTACAAATTCAGCTTGACAAATAAACATAAGTGCCACTAAGTCGGCCCAAGTATGGTTACACGGTTCCTGCAAACTAACTCGGTGACTTTCTGATACTCGGCGTCCACTGCATTACTTGGCATCATCATGCACTCGGTAGAAGTGAAGGCATGGTTCATACTAACCACTCGGTAGGTTTTGAACTTGGTAAATACTGGTGACTCAGTAGACATAATGTTACTCAGTTTACACTGTCCTGCTCGGTTTGCATTATCTTGATCAGTTTGCACTGTCTTGCTTGGTTTGCACTGTCCTGCTCGGTTTGCACTATTCTGCTCGGTTTGCACTGTTCTGCTCGGTTTGCACTGTTCTGCTCAGTTTGCACTATTCTACTCGGTTTGCACTGTTCTGCTCGGTTTGCATTGTTCTGCTTGATTTGCGCTGTTCTACTTGGTTTGCACTTTTCTACTTGGTTTGCACTGTTCTGCTCAGTTTGCACTCAGAATGCAAATAAGTGTTGTCACTAGTGGCAATTCTGCTTAATGCCAACAATTCAAATACCTATGAGGGAGTTTGTGGCAAGATTCAACAAGGGAATTCAAGTGATTCTAGCTGCAAGTAGGCCCAATGATGAAAATTAGAAGAGATTTTTCTTGAATTCTATGCCTCTTGATGTTGTATTTCCTTTGAAAAGGGATAGACCAACCACCTTAGTAGCTACTCAAACTCTTTCCATTGAACTAGAGGATGATCTCATAACAAGTGGAAAATGGAGAAAAGATGTTCAAGCATCTAGCTCTCGGCCTTCTACCTCCTCATCATCAGACCCTATGATTCAGAGACTAATGAATGACTTGATAACCATCAAGTGAAAATTGCCTAAAACTACTAGTCCCTATCAAGATATTCCACATAAATATCCAATTCAAGGATCCTCAAACTCAAGAAAATAGTTCAATTTGCCTCCTGATCAGCAAAGACTACAAATTGAACCTCCACCAAATAAAAGCAACATGTGTGTTTTCCATCTTACTGATGAGCATGAGGGAATTTCATGCCCTAAAAATATAAGACATGTACAGCTTGAAGCTGAGAAGGAAGCAATAGAAAAGGTGACTGTTGAAGACATATCTTCTGAGGTGCCTAGCGACTCTAGAAACTTTTACCTTGAATATGAATCAAACTCTAAAAGGGGTGGAGACATATTGGTAACTTTAGAGGATACCTCTTGCTTAGTTTTGAAAAGAAACCAGCATGGAGGAAAAGTGAGCAATTAGACAAATGTGACAACCAAAGATAGTGATGGTCAAGCCAGTGATCATCCAAAGATCCTAAAACCAAGTGGTCCAGAGGTGCAAGTCACGAAAAGGTCTGAATCTGACTCCCCTTTTAGTATAGTTGATTTTTTAAAAACTTCAAAAGTGCAAATTTTTGCTATGGAATATTTGAAAATGAATCCCCATGAGTTAGATAAATTGGTTAGTTATGTCAAAGGTCCTTCTTTCAAACTTAGGGTCCAACAAACAAATAATGCATGTTTTAAAGGATAGTCTGTGAAGAAGGAAGACATAGTTGAGAAAAATCCTGCCGAGAAGCCCATTTCTACTATTCCCATTAGCTTGAAACCTGAACCATTTTATGTATCCCTATTCATTCATGGCTTCAAACTAAACAACTGTAACATTGATTCAGGGGCATCAGATAATATCATGCCTTCATCTCTGGCCAAAGAATTAGATCTCCCTATTACTGACACCTTTGGATGTTTCTATTCTATGGATGCAAAACAAGTCCTACTCCTACGTCAAATCAAGGATGCCCAAGTTGCTTTGGCAGCTTTCCTAGATAAGAGATTGAAGTTAACCATCCTCGTAGCTGATATTCCAGCTAGCTACAGTATGCTTCTAAGTAGAACCTTTTGTAGGGATCTAGGTGGTGAAATAAAATTGGATTGGTCTCAGGCCATAGTCCCTATAGGAAATAAGAAAGTTACTCTCCTCCCAGAACCCAAATCCAAATACATTTTTTTTTCCCTCGGAACATCCCAAATCCCAAATCTTGTATCAAGAATTTGAGTTTGGTAATTATGTTATCTTATCAAAACATAGTATCCCAAATCCAGTGGCTACAGATGAAGAAATTCCTTGGACTCTTGAATTTGATGGAAATTGCTCTTCTATAGGCTCGGGGGCTAGAGTAGTTCTTATTTCCCTTGCTGGACTCAAATTTCCTTTTTCATTCAAACTTGAGTCCAAGAACATGAACAATATGGTAGAGTATGAAGCTCTACTGTTGAGATTAGAAGAAGCAAAGAAGAGAGGGGTTAAACTTTTACAGGCACATGGTGATGCTGAACTAATTGTCAAACAGGTCAAGAATATGTTTTCAGTGAAGAATGAGAGACTGAAGCATTACAAAAATATGGTGTGGGATGAACTTGAGTGGTTCAAATCCTTTTCAATTGAAGCAATTCCTAGGGAATATAACTCAAGAGATGATGCTCTTGCCAGGTCAGCATCTTTTCTCATACCACACCCAGACTTTACAGAGGATCATTATACCATTGAATTCATACATAGGCCTAGTGTTCCCAATAATTCCTATTCTTGGAAAGTGTTCAGAGATGATGCTCACATAAATGAACTTCTACAGGGTTTGGATAAGTTCTCAACCAATTATTATGAAGGGTTAGAGTCTGAGTGCCATGAATTTTGTCTAGGAAAGGAATCCAGCTCTTCAGAGGAAGCGACTCGACTTAAAGGAAATTCCATACCCAAAGGATTAGTGAAGTTAGAGAGCTTGTTTGATAGGAGAGATTGTTATTTGAATTCCCCCAACATACTAGACAGTACTCCTTTAGGTGAGTACGAAAAAATTAATATTGGTGATGAGTTCAATCCCAAGATGGTTAATTTAGGGGTGTGTTGTGATGAAGATGAAAGAGGTTGTTTCACCAAGTTGTTGAAGGAATATGGTAACATATTTTCTTGGATGTATGATGATTTAAGGAACTTTAGGCAGGGATAGTTTACACACCATATCCCTTTGAAGCTAGGCATGTCACCATTCTGTCATAAATTGAGAACATATAATCCAAAGGTGGTGGATGCCATTTTTAAAGAGATTGACAACATGCTTCAAGAAAGAATTATCTTTCCAATACACCATTCCACATGGGGGGCCAACATTGTTCCTATGTGAAAATGGAATGGAGAAATTAGAATATGTGTGGATTTTTGGAACCTCAATCAGTCAAGCCTCAACTTTGCATTACCTATGATGGACCAAATTCTCCAAACTATAGCTGCCTCTGAGATGTTGTCACTACTCGATGGCTTTTTAGGCTATAAGTAGATCAGTGTTGCAGAGGAAGACCAACACAAAACAAATTTTGCCACACCTTGGGGCATGTTCACCTATAGGAGAATTCCTTTTGGCTTGATTAATGCAGTAACCACATTTCAGAGGGCTATGAATTCCACTTTCAACCATTTGTTAAACAAGACCATCACCATTTACTTAGATGACATGACAATTTTTTCTTGGAGGCATAAGAAGCATCTAAAAGACTTGAAAGAAGTTTTGCAAAGGTGCAAGGATCATGGTGTTTCCTTGAATCTAAAGAAGTCAATCTTCTGTGTGAAAGAAGGTAAGTTGTTGGGTCATTTAGTTTTGAAGGAAGGCATAAAAATCAATCGAGAAAGAGTCAAGGCTATCCAGCAGTTGTGTCTACCAGTTAATCGAAAAGGAATTAAATCTTTTTTTGGTCAATTTAACTTCTTAAAGAAGTTTGTGCCTGATTTTGCTAAGACATCAAAACTGATGGTAGACCTATTAAGTGAGAATCATAGTTTCAAGTGGGATGAACTAGTTGTCAAATCATTTGGTAAGATTAAAGAAGCCATAGCTAATGCTCCAACATTGATACACCTAGATTTCAAAAAATATTTTATCATCTACTACTATGCATCAGAACACACAATGTCTAGGGTGCTATTACAAAAGAATGAAAAAGAGGAGGAAGTACCTATTTCCTTTATGAGTTTGCCACTCAAGAAACATGAATTGTGCTATTCTCAAACTGTAAAACAAGTATTCATAGTGGTGAAAGTGGTAAAGCACTTTAGGTATTATATTCTTCATTCACACTCTATAGTATTTCTCCCGAGCTCAACCATTAAGAGCATTCTCACTCAGTAGGTTGTAGTTGTCAATAACAGGACAACCTAGGTTGCAAAGGTGTAGGAGTTTGATTTGGAGATTAAACACAAAAAGATAGTAAGAGGTAAAGGTCTTTGTAAGCTGATGGCTGAAAATAAAGAAGATCGGGGTTTGCCCAATTGTCTATTCATTGGGATAACAGATACATGGTTCTCTGATGTGGCATTTTTCTTGACTTATGGAGAAACCCCAAGTAACTTGTCAATCAAGGAAAAGAGGAATCTACGGTTAAAAGTAGCAAAGTGTGTCATTGTAGATAATATCTTGTACAAAATGGGATTGGATGGAATGTTCTTGCGATGTGTTGATAAGGAACAACAACAAAAGTTATTGCAAGAATTTCATAATAAAGCATGCGAAGGACACTATTCTTCCTTTGTGACAGCCTTTAAGATCCTAAGAAACTGCTACTACTGGCCTGGCATGTTCAAAGATGCATACTAGTGGGTGGCCAATTGTGAGAAGTGCAAATTCTTTCAAGGAAAACCCCAGTTGGCTGCTTTACCACTAAGACCTATGATCATCGAAGAGACCTTCTAGTAATGGGGGTTAGATTTTATCATCCCAATTAATCCAACTTCAAGTGGCAGGCACACTCATATCCTTACCACCACATATTATTTTACCAAGTGGGTGGAGGCTATACTAGTAGAAGTAACCACTTCTGAAGTAGTCTGTAGGTTCCTAAAAGAGAACATTCTTACTAGATTTGGAGTTCCACTCAAAATAGTGGCCGATAATGCCCAAAATTTTTCTTCTCAGGAAATTGAACTTTTCTGCTATGATCATGGAATAAACCTCTCTCATTCTTTAGATTATTTCCCTCAAGGAAATGGGTAAGCAAAATCTACAAATAAGAATCTAATCAACATTATGAAAAATCTTGTAGAGGAGAAAGGAAAGGATTGGCACAAACATTTATATGAGGCACTGTGGGCAGATAGAACTTCGCCAAAGAGAGCTATAGGAATGTCACCTTTTGAACTAGTGTACAGGGTTGAAGCATAGTTATCCCTCCCATTGGAGTTGGTAGCCACTAAATTGCAGAGGTGTATTGAAAATGAAGTTTTTAATGACTCATTAGAAAAGAGAATCATGTATTTGTCAAAAACTAAGGAAGAAAGAGCAGAGCTAGTGGATCACATAACTAGTCACTAGTTGAAAGTAAATGAAATTTTTGATCATCATGCCAGAGCAAGGAAATTTATGGTGGGTGATAAGATCCTTCTTTGGGATAAGTGTTGAGAGCCACACGGGGCATATGGAAAGTTTGAGTCTCTCTAGAAGGGACCATTCAAACTGAAATATATAGATGGAGTTGAACTACCCCTATCCTATAATAGGCAGGATCTCAAGCTTTATCAGTTGTAAGTCTTTTATTTTCCTTGCATGTATATAAGTTTTGGCTTGTGTCTGTAGGAGTAGAATTTTTTGTTGTGTTAAGTCAGCTTAGTCTAATAAAGTTAAAATTGTCTTGTCAATTGAGCTTCTAGATTCATTCCTTGGTCTTGAGCAGTCTTGGTCCCCAGTCAGAGCCAGTTGTTACCTTCATTTTTCTTAGCTCCCGGTTTTAGTCTTGGCCAGTTAAAGTCCTTAAGATGAAGTTGAACTTGAACTTTGTTAAGTTAGTTCAAGTTCAAGTTCAACCCAATTACCGTTTCTGAGTCTTACAACACCTATGTTTGTCTATCCCTCAAAAAGATTTGTCAGTTCCAAAGTTGAACCTGAAATTGAACCTAGTCCTGAACCATAAGTTTTTTCAAGTTCAAGTTTACTCTTTTAATATAATGACTTACACATGGAGACTTTGGCAGGGTTGTCCTTTCTGTGAAAAGAAAGTTTCTATTTTTAAGTGCTCTGAGTGTTAATTAAATTTTGGAGGTTGTTGTACAAATATTGTCTCATTCAACTGGATGGCTCATGCATGTGAATATTGGAAATGATAGTTGATGGCATGACATAGAGGGAGTCATTATTATATAGATATGGTAATCAGGGAATGTCCTCAGGAATTGAGATATTCATGCCGAATTAGCTGGAAGATTAATAAGGAGTGGCTAGACATGTCAAATCAATCATTCTTCCATTAAAGCATTTATTATAGACATGCTTTGAAGATTTATTATGAATCCTGCAAGGCATTTTCAAATAAATGAAGAATGATTAAAACTTTTATGTTAGTTATGTTGGCTGGAGAAGGAAGGAGTGACAGAATTGGTGGTGAGAAGTTTACTAAAAACTAGTGCACAAGAAATCAGTGAGTTATTTTTCCCCTTGCAGTTTTTAGTTTTTAGAGGCTCTTTCTGTGCTATAAGTCTTTTCACTACATGTTGGTAAGATGTCATTCTTCCATCCAAAACTCCCAAAGGAGTAAATTAGAACCCACCTATTAGTTTCTCTTTTGAACATTGCGGATACTTTCTTATTGAATGTAAATCTAGGGGAGCTATGTGATAGAGTCTGAAATGCTTCCGAAGGTTCTTTTTATAGGAAGTTTGTAGGAAGTAGACTTATAGAATTTGCTACATTTCCTCTAGCTCTAATCTTCCCTAAACTAGTGTTAGAGTGTGCTAGCAATTATGACACTAAGAGCAGATGCATGAAGGATGCATCAGGAGAAATTTTGGTCAAAACTAGTCGAGAGACATTGATGACGGCTCTGTGAATTCCTAATAAGGAACCATATGAACCTTGGACTTACATGGAAGTAGACCATGTGTATGAGGTAGATAAGAAAAAATATAGCTCTTCAATAGCCCAGGCATGGCTTGCGAAACTAGAGAAAGGAGGATCCAGGTTGCCAAAGCCTCTAACAGTTGAGCACCTCTGTAAGGACATAGTTGATATGGTTCTTCTTATAAATAGGGTGGAAGGAATCCCCATGCATTTCAATGGGAGAACTAGATGTACTACTTGATCCAGAAGATTATAGAAGGAGATAAGTTTATAGACTGGGCTGACCTAATAGTAGAGAAACTCCATAGAGAGCTCTTAAATGTGACTAATTTGACTACATTTTACATGTCTTCATATCTTGTTTATGTTTTAGCCTATTTTTGAGCTTGGGAAGACTTACCCAATGAATTATGGATGAGTGATATGAAGATATATGATTATTTCACATGCTACAAAGGGAAAAGTTCTCCAGCACTTTCAAAACAGTAAATGACAGATTCTTAGGGAAGTTAATTTTTGAGTTACGAGGGAAAGAAAATTGTAGGATTTCTGAACAAGCTAAATAGGTGATAAATGTTTATGGTTGTCATTTTATATAGTTTCCTATATTTACCTATCGTAGGGTTTGAGTGTTTGATGAGGAACCACTATGGCTCCCTAGGTTTTTTTTAGATGATGTAGTCTTAATGGAGCTCTGTAGTTAGCTTGTTCTGGTTGAACAAAAAGAAGGGAGTTCAAAGAAGTCTTTAGGTGTTCTTTTCCCTATTGAATTAGGGTACTACAGGTGCAAAAGCTTTCAAGATGTTATAGCTATAAAAGAAGAGTTCGCTATTTTCTGTCTATAGACCTATACTCCCAGAGTCAATTTTGACTATATAAGCTTTGCAGGAGCCAATCTCAATGTCCCAAAAAAATTCATGCACATCCCTGAGTTGGAGGATTTTTGGGCCAACTACTCTGATGAATTGGAGATAAGAAAAAGGCTATGGTCCCAGTTAACTTTGAAACAAATCATGATCTGCAAGCTGGATATGGATACACACGGGGTAGTGGAAGATAGTGAGATTGATGTTTTAGATTCTCAATACTTGGAGAAGGTTGAGTCCCTCCCTATTCTTGAGTTAGATTGGATGGAGCTAGAGTAGGTTGATCTACATAAAATAATGAAAAGGGTTATTGAAAGAACAAAGGTGTGGTTGTTGAAGAAAAAGGGTTATGTTACTCTTTTGCAGTCCGCCAAGAAAGAAGTAAAGACCAAAAAGAGGAGTTCAACAAAGAAAGCTTCTATTTTAACTAACATAAGTGTAGATCAATCTTGTGCAAGAAAAACTAAACTTGAACCTGAACCTGGACTTGAACCAATTTCTCCACAAGCTCAAGTTCAAGTTCAAGTTCAACACCAAGCTGAACCCGAAGTTTGAGTAACCAGATCGAGCTTAAGAGTAAAAAATAGCAGTAAGAGGCAAGAAGAAATTCCTAGTTTTTTCATGAAATTGGACTCATCAGACGTTGATCCATAGGCAATTCCCATTATAGACCATATGGTACCTGAGATGGTAGATAATCAGTAGATACAGGAGTAAATAGAGAATATTCTGAGGGTCTCACTAGTTCTTTTGAGTAACTATAATACTCAAAAGAAATCCTTCACTACCCCACCATGGCTGGAGACCCCAGTTTCCAAGAAAATAAATGTGGTTCCTTTATCAATACCCATTGGTGATGTAGTAAGAAAATGTTTGGGAAAATCTTCAAAGGCTAAGAAAATAAAGATGGAGTCCAGAATCAATTTTGATGAAAGACATGGTCACTCAATGGCAGAGATTGCAAAGCCTAACAATGACAAAGCTGAAGAGGAGGCTTCAATTCAAGATTTTCAAATATCCAAGGTTGATTTAGGGAAGAACACTAGAGCCGCCGATATGAGATTCTTTGAAGTGTCAAATATATATATTTCTAGTAGAGTCTGGAAAGATGCCAAGGACAAACAAGAGATGAAGGAGGCTATGAAGAGTATGGCCCAATATATTAATGCCATACACCATCTTCAACACTTTCCTTTGAGTGAAATGCTAGCCTCCATTGATGTGAAATCTCCAGATAATCAATGGTTTCTTGACCAAGTTCAAAGAAGCAAGGTTGTTAGAAAAGCATTTGATGATTGGGTTGAATGTGTAAAAATAGAAGTTGTCAAGTAGCTAATTCACCTAGATCAAACCCATGCTGAAGGAGATCACCTAGTAAAGAAAGTAGAGGCCATTATTGAAGATTGGGAGATAGATAAGACTACCTGGACCAAAGATCTCCATTGGATGGAAGAAGCTAAAGAGTACGGTCTGTAGAAGTTCCTCATGGAGAGGTCAGTGCTAGCAATGGACATTTTATGCCCCGCAAGGGAACCGGGGAAGAGAACATAGATTCTCTTTGTAAAAGAAAACCTAAGTACTAATTTATGAATTTTTTTGAATTTTTCAAAGAATTATATAAAAAAAACATAGATTAACTCAGATTCCTCCAAGGTTCCCTTTTCATTTAATGTACAAATCATTAAGCCCATAGAGTATACTAAAAACTTGAGTTACTTCTTAAACAAACTACATCCCAACATTTGTAAATTCTTTATAAAGAAATATAAAGTACTTTGATTTCATTTTTCCATTCAATTCCATCTATATTCCTAAGTATTCTTTATGAATTATATGACATTTAAAGCATTATTACCATACAATAGGATCATCTAAACATTTTATACATTGAAAATATCACATTTGTTTTAAATAGCTTTTCACTTAAACCACAATAATGAGAAACATACTATTTTACTTGAAATGCTACCAAATCATTTTCCTTTCAAATATACATTATATACATCAAGTTCATGCTTTCCCTTTTTCCTTTCTCCTAAGTCTACCCATTCCCAAGACATCATTTTGAAATACATTAATGATTACATTACATTCATCTCCTCTTGGGAGGTAACAATAACATTACATTTAATTGAATATCAATAAAGATAGTACAAGGTCTTCTTCTTCAAAACTGGAACATAAGCAAGCATGAATCTTTAAGCACTACATTTGCAACAAGTACCTCGATAAAAATATTTACCACCCAACCACATGGATACCAATAGGCCCACTCTCCCGTGCTAGGAGATAAACACCAAGTCCACAAAGAAGGAATAGCTAGGCCATACATAGGGTTGGGTAACCATTCCCAAATAGCAAATGAAAGAAGGTAAAAATATAAATCTTTTCCCAAAAGTTCTAAGGCTTGGTAGAAACTCTAAGCAACAACCTAAGTGAGTGTCATCGCATAGCCCTCACCCCTTGTGTTGTCCTTGTACTAGCCACTCTAGGCCCTGACCCCCAAGTAGGCACATGTAGAACTAAATTCCTTTTGTACAAACAAACACCTTTCAATCGTACCTACGCATAGGCACCTTGTCCCACTCCCATCCATAGTCCTTACTAGCACTAATGTCATGGGCGAGGCACATATTAATATTTTTAGTGTTTGAAACCATTCCCATAAATTATAATTAAATTATCACTTGTTAAAATAACTCTTCAGTCGGTTATCCCAGTACTAGCCATTTAGGGCCCCGGCCCCGTAGTGAGAGCCACTCACTTAGTGTTCTTAGGTTTTCTACCCTCAACCCACACATCAAAAATACATCATACATGAAATAAAACACATCATAAACACTTTTAAGAACTTATATCAAAGAACAGAAAAGAATAGGATAGTTTAGGGATGCTTAGGAAAATTAGGAGTGGTTTATGGATACCTAGGATAGTCATGATCTTCCAAACAATCCTAAACCCTAACCCTACTTCCTACACACATCCTAGTCCTATTAAGGCATATAAATGCACCATATAACTTTCATCAAACAAAAAATGATCATATATAAAGTTTACACAAATATCCATATGCAAAAACACAATACTCCATAGAACCTTCAGTTTCTGAAATTTAACTAAGTCTGATTTTTAAGTTGGAAACTCAAAATCTAGAAGTTGCATCTTAACTCCTATGAAGCTGAAACCTATCTCAATCATCCTAGAAGGTACCTGATTCCTTTATACAAGTATAACTTATACTTAAATGTTATACTTGTATAAATCTTATTTTCCTCTGTTCACACTAATCTGCTAGGTTGGCACTACTTTGTTCAGTTGACACAGGCTTCCTTGGTTGCCACTACTTTTCTCAGTTGACATAGTCTGCTCAGTTAACACTGGCTTCCTTGGTTGACCCTAGTTTTCTTAGTTGACACAGGCTGGTCGATTAACACTAGTTTTCTCGGTTGATACTAAACTGACCTTGCCCGGTTGAAACTAAACCGATCTTGCTCAATTGACACTAAATCAACCTTGCTCGGATGACACTATACCAACTGCCAGAAACTACAAAAAAATGACTGTCAACTCCAACTTGCGAGTAAAACTGGGCATTATAGGGACTATGTAGACCAAATCTGGGAAAAATCCATTTGGGATCTCCCAGTTTCCCTTTGGAAATGGCCATCAATCCATCTTATCTATCCAATAATTCTATTCTAGATCTAGATGAAGAAAGGTGGTACAAAAATAGATATGAAATTGTAGGGTTGAAACAGAAGTTCTAAAGCCTCGAAGAACTCATAGGAGAAGAAAGGAGATAATAGGAGAATACTAACAACTCTATAGCCTCTTTACAAATGTAGAAATATTCATATACATATAGCATTGAATATGATTTCATTTAAACATAATCATAACTCCAAATCACTAATACAGACACAATATTTCTATAACATAAACATTCTAAAATTTACATATACAATAAAAGACACAGAGGAAACATTCAACCATACTCTTATCTAATACATATCACAAGGGAGAGATCTCTCGGGATGGATTCCAACCTGGAGTCCTACAGAGATTCAGTTGATGAAGAAGGATCCACTTCCTCAAACTCTTCAAGCAATCCTTCAAATCCTCTGGGGTGCAATCTCTAGCCTCTACTAGAAACAACCAAATACCAATCACAGAGACTAATGAATTTCTCTCCTCACAAATAAAATTTTCCTACAAGCATAATACTAATCTTGTTATCTGAATCCACTTCTATCCAACACCTCTTCACACAAGAAATCTTTTCTATATATAGATTGGAGGAGATGGTTCCACGGGTAATCCAACTGATGCAACCATCCCAACTATAATAGTTATTAATTAATTAATATGGTTTGTAAAACCATTCCTGTGAAGGGATAAACAAATATTATTAAATAGAATTGTAAATCTATCTCTCCCAAATTTAAGGGTAGTAAAATATTATTTACTAAGGTTATAATCTTTGTCTCCTAAATTTAAGGATGAAAAAATAGATAAATAATGGTTTTAGGAATAATTTACTAACAACCATGGTAAAAGAATTTACCAAACACATCTCCATTAAATGAAAGTAACATAGATTTTTTATTATCTAATAATAATAATAATTCTCTTCACACAATTTAATTAATTTATTATATAATAATTTATATTTATATATGTATTCATAGGCATATGTGTGCACCCATATGCTTATGGTACATATACCATAAGTAAGACACATTATTATTAATATTTAAATATTATGAATATCATTATTATAAAACATATTATTTATTCATACACTTATCCATATTCTTTACAAAATATAATAGTGATATATATTAGGTAACCACTAACATAAGTTGGATTTTACCACTATTCTTAAAACATCTATTATTAATATTGCCACAAACATGTTATTATTATGGATATTATAAAACATTATTAATACCATATTGATATTAAAATCACATGATTTAATCACATACTAACTCATTCCTAACAAGATACACTTGTACAAATAAGTAAATACTAATAAAGATAAATTACTAAATCATACCCTCAAATGAACAATAATTCACATCAATAATCTACTAATGAAAATTAAACATATCATGAAGACAATTAGAGCCATCATACTCGAGACCTCATTCTCAATGAATGCGAATGACAAGAATAAGCTACCATATCCACAAAACCAATAAACTAAAAGGACACATAAATACATCATCCACACAAGGGACTAACTCAGGAACTCCCCACCTAAAGGTAAAAAGGTCAGAGGTAGAGTTCCTTCTTGTGGAACCTGGTGATATCTCTGTAACAACAACAATGATCGAGGATTTTAAGGGATCACTCAGACCTATGGAGCCAGGTATAGATGATACCAGGTACCTCCAAATCCTACATCATGAAGAAGGGATACATGCATACATATGTATATACATACAAATCAGATATATGAAAACAGATGACCTGGATTGATACATCATGTGGACCTCAACTAAGTGAGTAACTATGACCTCATCCTGAGTCATGAAGACACATTAGACACATATACATAAAACATCATGATAATTATTATATTCAAACCCTTGGGTTAGTTCCATAAAACATATAAAGATAGATAGCTTTCTAATTCATAAACATATAAATGATAACCATAATTGAGCATATCAATAATCTGATAAACATATCATCATCCATAAAACATAAATGTAAACATATAGTTCTAACCATCATAATAGAATGTCCAAATTAGAAAGTCCAAGTATCACCATAGGAGAGGGTATTATAGGATGAAAAAATCCTTTATGTTATAAAGGAATGTATAGACTGGAGAAATGAAGTTGTAGCCTTAGGAATTTCTGAGGTAAAGAATGTCCTGAAGGGGCTAAGGAAAATTAAAGAAATCATCTCCAATCATATAAGCTGGATTGGTAAGCAGTGCCAGGAAGCTCAAGAGGAGTTAGATAAACTAATTAAATAGGTAATCAAGGATGTAAATACCTATTTTTATGATCTCAAAGGGATGAAGGCCCCTATAGATAAGGAATTCACAAATGTTAAATGGATAGATTCAATGATCATTCTTCAGCAAGATCATTTAGTTATGCATAGATAAAAGATAGCTGAGATCAAAAGGGAGAAAGAAGTCTAGAAATAGCAGATCAATTTTATTGGTTTGCCACATCAATCGATAGTAACTATGTTTCCAACCATGTTTGAAGATTGGAAGGTGGCACAAATTGCAACGGCCTCAACCCCTTAACCGTCTGAAACACTTGGCAACTTTTTCAAGGCATTTTGCTCCTAGTCCCACATTTTTTTTCTTAATGCTTAGGATAGTTATTTCATCTAGAAGTATTTACTTTCAAGAAAAATTAATTTTACCAAGTTAGTTGTGGAAGCCCTGGGTGGCTATTTATTGAAAAACTTTTAACTGCTTAAGGGTTGGTCTCTCTGAGTTTTGAAGAAACTATTTTCTAAGAACTTAACTTCAAGTTTTTTGAAGATTGATATTACAAAATATATGGATATCCTATGGTATTACATATATCTTTAAGCTTTTGAATTGATAAATACTATTGTTTATCTTATGTGATTCATTTTCTTGTGGAGATAAATTATGTTGAATAAAGCTTAATTGTGATATGGATGGATTTTATGCTTAGAACTGACAGAGAGAATCATTGCTGAAGTTTTAGATTAAAGAAATTCAAAGTTTGAGATTAAGATAGAAGTAGATCTGTTTCTCTAAAAATTTGCACATTCTTTTCATGTTGATGGATTGAATGTTTTCCTTAAGTGTTTTCTAGTGAAAAGCATGCATGATGTTACTTTTCTGTGTTTAATAAGATCATATTGAAAATATTTTTAGAAGGTAGTTGCACCTTGTAATTTGGAGAGAGTTTACTTTCTATGAAACTCATTTGTTAGTGTTGAGATTTTCTCTTCTTTTCATTCTTTAAAGGAGTATGAGATTAATTTAAAGAAAAGAAAAATTGTTTGCTAACAGATGGTACTGAAAATGGAGTTACCAAACTCAAGTTATGATGAAAAAAGTGGATGTCTATCTAAATTCAGAAGAAGGAAAAATCCAATTTTACCCTAAGGAAACCCTAATAAAACCCTAATTGGAACATATAAATAAGAAAAAGAGAGAAATACTTACTCATTCTTACCATTTTCAGATTTGAAATGAGGAAGCAAGATGCTGAGAAGAGAGGAACTTCGAGCGACATGCTTGGATATTCTGAGACATAGCCTAGCTACCGAACAGTCACTACCTGAGGTGAGTTTGTTGTTATCTACCTTTGTACTTTCCAAATTCCTATTTTTCATAGGCAAGGTTGACCTTACCCTTGTTAGGTCATCCCTGACCCATTTAGGTTGACATTGACCAAAAGGTTTTTGCCAATTTTTGGGATGAGATCGACCTTGACCCAAAAAATTTGACCCTGATGAAGGGCCACACCACCCTTACCAACTCATAACAAAAAACATAACAACATGGAGACAAAGAGAAGACAAAATGTTTTACAAAGCCTACATTAATACTTGAAAATAATTACAACTTGAGAGATCTTACAACATGAGAGATCTTACATCCTCAAAGCTTACAATCCAAGAGCTTACAACTTAAGAGCTTCAAATTGAGAGCTTCTTCCCCAATATAAGATCCTACAACTTGAAAGCTTCTACAATTTGAGAGCTTAAAAAACATAACACAAACACATAACAGAAATAGAGAAACAACAACAACAATATGCAAGAACAAAAAATTGGCTTCTTATTATCTCCACAAATGTCGAATTACAAACTTGCAAAATTACAATATGCAAAGCCACATGGGCATTCCCTTACAATATTCTATAGCACAAAGCCTCAAATCAATACCCAGATCTACTACCTAGAACTACCGTAGACAACACTACGGGCCTTCTTTATATAGGCATTTTCCATTCCCCGAGAAGGTTCCATAAATTTATCCCTAAGGGCTGACGAAACTTAGAATTATTTTATTTTTCAATTTATTACATCAAAGTTGGCTCAAAATAACTTTTGAAATCTGAACAAAAATTTTGAAGGAAATTTATTTTCTGCCATTTCAGGTGGCCCGACTTCTGGAGACCATAAGTCATCACCAGTTGACCCGATTGACTATTATAACCCCATTTCGAAAATGCCACAAAGGGCTCTACAGGCTTGAGGAGTGCAAGTGCTCGTCACCCAAATTTTGGACCTCATCCAGGGCCTCTAAAGCCTTCAAAACTGAGTTCAAAGTTTTTGTACCTTGCTGCCAATACCGAAAATCTTCAATATCTTCAAAACTAGACTTGATCTAGCCATGAAACTTTGCTGGCAAGCTGATGTGACTGAGATGAACCTCCACATGTAAAATCAGAACATTCTGAGATCATAAGACCAACTTACTAAAAATAACAAGTTTCCATAAATAGCAACTCTGCACAAGATAGCCCTTATTGAATACAAAAATAGAAATATTTTTGGGTGATGCAAGATTGCTCCTACACCCAGGATGCTCCTGCATCAGACCCTGACCTAGAAAAGTTGACATTGACCTAGTAAGGTCATCCTTGACCTAACTAAGGTTGACTTTGACCTAGTTTAGTTAGATATGTAGATTTGATGATGTAGATGACTGATATGATGTTTGTTTGTGCTTTCTAGACTTGGTCTGTTTCGGAGAGCATCCCTTTGGAGATTTTCTAGTCATGGTCAGAGAGAGACTATCTGAGCTTGAGGATGAGGAGATGTAGTTACTGAAGGATGTGGGACTATACTAGGTATCAGTCCTTCCATAGATCAGACTACACCGAGCCATGCTATCAGCTCTGATAGAGAGGTGGGATGAAGATACATGCTCCTTCCATCTTCCCTTTGGTGAGATCATAGTGATCTTAGAGGATGTCTATAGGATCATGCAGCTTCCAATCTGAGGTGAGACCATTAGACATAGAGCATAGCATGGTTGTGAGGAGATCCATCCAAACATAGAATATTGTATAGGACAAGTTCCACAGATGCGGACCTGGTCAAATCATTTCCTATTATCATCCATACTATTAGGCCCTACACCTTTAACTATACAGAAGGTGATTCTTTGCATAGTAGCCTTGGTTGTGTTACCCAACTCAAAGGGAACTATATTTTGTTCACCTCTTACACATCTCATATAGAGGATGGAGAGAGATAGGACCATGTTCTCATGGGGTCGCAGCATGCTAGCTCAGTTATACCATGAGCTCAATCAATTAGTGAGGTATCAATGGGAGAGTCTATCGATATGCACGATCCTACAGATTTGGATGTTTGAGAATTTTGCATGTACATGTCCACAGGGAGTTCCATTGATGGTAGATGCGAGCGCAATGAGAGCCTTCATGTATCCCTTGAGAGATATTTGGTAGTTTGGAGATATGCTCTACAGGAGAGTACATCTAGACTGCATTGCAACCACTAATGTGATATGGAGACCCTACTATCAGATGACAGAGTGGCCTGATACATGATTCCAAATGAGACATTCACAGTAGCGTATGCTGCTAGAGGGTCATCAGAGTCATATAGTGATGCCCTACTATTATGATCAGGTGATGAGGCAGTTCAACCTATTACAGGGATTCCCTAAGGTAGTACCTCGCTATGTACATCTAACGAGATACTATCAGAGACTTGGTGCCATATGCCAACCATTGATAGAAGACATAGAGGATAGTGATGCAGAGGAGACATAGGATATAGAGGTACCATCAAATCTAACCTATTAAGGTATGAGCTAGGATTACATCAAGTACTAGAGTTTAGAGGGGATCCGTCCTATCTTCCCCGAGGATTATCCCACAGGTGACCCAGGCTTTACAGAGGGGATACACCAAGATAGTGGAGCCATAGGGGAGGATGAGGACATCAAAGATGAGGAGGAGCACATCTCTGAGGGAGATCCCATGGAGGAGGAGAGAGTAGATAGAGTGGAGGAGAGAGTAGAGGACATGCCCCTAGCTAGTGATACTGGTGTAGATATACCTATTACTCGTGCATCACCACTAAGATCATGATGGCCCCCACGACCCCACATAGAGACACCACCATTGAGACCTAGATATAGAGAATGTAGAGAGTATTCACTCCATGCCCCCACCATCTAGACATTTTAGTGACATCCAGGAGGGAGACCCAGGTATGAAATTTAATTGAATATGTGATTTAATTTGAGATAAATAGAACACTAGACTGATAAAAGTTTTCTTTCTACAACTAGCATAGCGGAGTGGAGGAGATTTGTATCCGAGTTCTCAAGGATACAATTATATCCTACTGACTACAAGCCAATGAGAAAGAGTCTTCCATCGGTTGCAGAGATCCTAGCAGGCATGCCGACATCTTTGTATGCATCTAGCGAAAGCTGAGAATGTGTAGAGAAAGAGAGGAGAAGCTGATGGAAGAGGTATGAAGTCTCCAAGGATGTTCACATGGTATGAGCATATCTAGGAGCCATACACACACACACACACAAATTTTCATCTTCCTAGCACAGAGTAGAGAGATCCGAGAGTCATCGACCATCAGAGCGACATAGTGATAGACGTAGTGATGGATAGGACCATTGGACACATATGTATCAAAACTTTGAAAACTCTTTTTTTTTTATGAATGAAAAACTTTCTCTACTGATTAGTTCTATGTTTAATATAAAACTTAATAGAAAGGAAGGAAGAAGGAAAGTGCATAAACATATTCAATATGTAATTTTGCTAAAACTACATAGCCTATAAAATGAATCTTTATAAGGAATAGATAAATGCACATGGAACAAATGAGATTAAGGGTAATAACATTTAAGATGCATAATATTAATGGGTTCCTTAAAAGAAACACTATCCATATCAGTAAGTTTGTAAGCACCCGAACCAAAGTCTTCATTAACAACAAAAGGTCCAAGCCAATTAGGGATAATTTTTCCTTTTTCACCCAATAAAGCATTCAGATTTCGCTAGTTCTCATAAAGGACTAAATCACCAACTACAAATGTTCATTCAATTACCTTATGATTATATTGTTTCTGAAGAGATTTATGATAAGCTTTGATACATTATAATGCATGTCTTCATTGTTCATCCAACATTTCTAATTCTAGTAAGTGTTGTTCATGAAAAGTGTCTTTATCAATTATCCCATGAAATGAAACATGTAAAGAAGGTATTTCTAGTTCCAAAGGCATAATAGCATCAGTACCATAGACAAGGTTTCAGGAGAAGTATTTGTGGTGGTATGAACACTAGTCCTATTGGCCCATAAAGCATAAGTCAATTGAGTATGCCAATCTTTCGCAAACTTATTACCTATTTTTCTCAAGATTTGTTCAATAATTTTATTTGATGCTTCAGCTTGTCCATTAGATTGAGGATAGTAAGGAGTTGAAAATCTATGTTGAATCCTATATTTCTCCAAGAATTTCCTGACTTCTTTTTTTTTAAAAGAGGTTCCATTATCTGAAATTATTGTCAAAGGAATACCAAATCATGTTATAATATTATTAAAGATGAAATCACAAATAACATCCACCATTGTTGAATGAAGAGGAACAACTTCAACCCACTTCGTGAAATAATCTATAGAAGTGAGAATGTAAGTATGTCCTTGAGAAGAAGTCGGTGAGATTTTTCCAATAAGATCAAAACCCCAAACACTAAAAGACCATGAAGAAACTTGATTACAAAGCTCACAAGCATAAGCATGAATCAAATTACTATGTTGTTGACGTTGAGGACATTTCTTAACAAACATAAAAGAATCTTGTTCCATTGTTTTCCAATAATATCCTATTCGAAGTAATTTATTAACCATGGATTTTCCACCAAAATGTCCCCTACAAGAACTAGAATGAGCTTCAGCTAAAGCTACAGGAATTTTGGTTCTATTGAGACATCTTAATAATAATCATTCATAAGAGCATTTATAAAGCGTATCTCCTAAAATGATGTAACATGCTGCAAGTTTCCTAATACGATTATGCATGTTCCTTGTTGTTGATTCAAGAAAAGTACCATCCTTCAAAAAATGAAAAATATGTGAATACCATTCATCTGAATGCAAATTGAAAGATTTAGAGGTAATCTTTTTAGAAATTGCAGGGCATTTAAGAGTTTGTATAGTAAATTGAAAGTTTTTCGGCATTGTTCTCAAGACAAACCAAGGAGGCTACACTTGCCATAGCATTTGCATGCCGATTATCCTTCCTAGGTAAATTATGAATCATATAAGAGGAGAATTGTGAAAGCACATCAAGAGCTAAATCTCTATATTGTGTCATTTTAACATTTTTAGTCTGATATCATCCTTTAATCTGTTCAACAATTAGTTGTGAATCTCCATATATTTGTAAATGTTTGATATTGAGGGATGAAGCTACTCATAGTCTAGCTATAAGAGCTTCATACTCTGCAATGTTATTAGTACAAGGAAATGTTAATTTATATGATAGAGGGATGGGTTTTTTTGTAGGGAGAATCAAGATGTTACCCACACTAGAACCTATCTTACACTGAGGCCCATCAAAATACAATTCCCAAATATCCTCTTGTTGAATAGCTAGGATATTATCATCGAGAAATTCTATTGAAGTAGAACTTTTATCTGAGTGAGGACAAGGAGCTTTAGCTATATAATATATCAACACTTGTCCCTTAATAGACTTCTAAGAAATAAAATTAAAATCAAATTATGTAAGAAACATCACCCATTTTTCCAACTGGCCCGAGAGATTAGTTTGTGAGAAAAGATGTTTCAAAGGATCAAATTTGGCAATCACGTTAACTTTAGCATTTATGAGATAATGCCTAAGTTTCTAACATGGATAAACTATAGCTAGACATTGTCTTTTTAAATGTGTATATCTTATTTCATAATCTAGTAAAGTCTGACTAATGTAATACACAATTTGTTCTTTACCATTATCATCAATTTGAGCTAGCAATGCACTCACGGCCTATGTAGTCACTGAAGTGTATAAATGAAATGGTTTATTGAAATTAATAGGTTGCAAGATAGGAGGATTCACAAGATACTCCTTAAATTTCTCAAAATTTTGCTTACACTCGTCATTCCAAGAAAAAATTGTATCCTTTCTAAGTAATGAAGTAAAAGGGATAGTTCAGTCTGCTAAATTAGAAATAAAGTGATGAATAGCTTGTATTTTTCCTTGTAAACTTCATAACTAAGAAATATTCTTAGGAGGACGTATATTAACAATAGCTTTGATCTTTTCAATGTCTACTTCAATGCCTCTCTTAGAGATTATAAATCCTAATAATTTATCAGAGTCAACTCCAAAGACACACTTCTTAGGATTCAATCTCATATTATAACTTCTAATTCTTTCAAATATCTCTCATAAAATAATAACATGATCTTCTCTTTGTATATATTTTTCCAATATATCATCCACATAATCTTCAAGAATCTTATGAATGTAATCATGAAAAATAAGGGTCATAGCCCGCTAATATGTTGCTCCCCGCATTTTTTAATCCAAAAGGCATCATGAACCAGAAAAAGATTCCCCACAGTGTTATAAATGAAGTCTTAAATTGATATTCAGGAGGGATAAAGATTTGATTATATCCTAAAAAAACATCCATAAAAGATAACAAGGCATGACCCGATGTTGAATCTACAATCATATCATTGTTAGGTAACATGAAATCATCTTTCAAGGATGCCTTACTTAAATCTCTAAAACTAGTGCACATCCTTATCTTATTTTTGCCTTTTGACATAGGCATAATATTTGAAATCCAATCTGAGTAGTCAATAGAATGGATAAATCCAGATTCCTATAATTTCTCAATTTCACCTTTGACTAATAAAGTGATTCATGGATTCATCTTTCGAATGTTCTATTTCACAAGTTTCATATTTGTTTTTAAAACAATGTTATGAGTAACAATCTAAGAATCTATACCTGGCATATCTAAATATTTCCAAGCAAAGATATCCTTAAATTCAAGCAAAAGGGAAACTAGTTGATCACGTTCATCCTGGTTCAAACATTTTCTAATTTTTATCATTCTTTTAGAGTTGTTTTCATCTACTTGAATATTTATAGTTTCAGTGATTAACAAATCACTTCTTATCAGAGAATCCATTGGTAAAGGAAGAGTATCTTGTTCTTCATGTTCTCCAAAATAAGCATTGGTTTTTAAATAATAAGGTTTTCCTCATTTGTGATGAAACTTAGGTAAATCCTCATAAACCCCTAAAAATTCCATTAAGGCTTCATCTTTAGGAAAAATATCCAAAGAGGATTATTGATTAAGATCAATAAGCAATGGGTTAACGAACTTCAATTGAACACTATAAATATGATTAACATTAAGAGGAAAAGTAGATGGTTGTCTATAAGGATTGAATCCTAATCTATATGTATGATCATAAACTTCATTATCCAAAGGTACTTGTATACCTTGTTCATATTTACCACATCCTTTCCCATTATATCCCTACTTCTTAAGCAAATAATAACCAGGACCATATTGATTAGTCATGTGAGAAGGAGTCCAAGGAGTGGCATATGTCATAATGTCATAACAATCAAGCTTTATAGTTTCAATCATTTCATTAAGTGAAGCAGCAACAAAATTACTTTTTAATTCTTTAGAAAGCAGCGAAGAAATTAAAAAAAATTTCCCAAATTTGCTTTGTTGCTTCATGAATTCCAAATCAGAGACCTTGTATTCTCCAATAAAAGTAGGATTAAAATCCAATGTTCCCCAATCATCCTCAGTCAAAGAAGAAGAAGATGGAGCTTCTTGTTGTTGAATCTTAGATTGTTGTATCTTTGATTGTTGTATCTCCAATTATTTTTCAATCTCTTTACTAGGTTGAAGAGGTTCAGAGGTTTTGGCATATTCTACATTTAAGCAAGGATTCGGGGCATCATCTGCATGTAATGTATACATTAAGTTGTTATAGATGAACCTAACCTTATGATGAAGAGTAGAAGGAACTGCATGCATAGTATGTAATCAAGGTCTTCCTAAAAGAAGGTTATAATTGAGAGGTCCAGGCATAACATGAATAGGAGTATTTAGAATAACTAGACCAACTTTAACAGGTAAGGTAATAATGCCCAAAGTTCTTTTCACAATATTGTCAAATCCTCGTATAGGAACATTATTAGGTTGAATAGTAGTAAGATCATACTTAATTGCTACAAACATTAAGTCCAGATCCATTATCCATGCTACTCTGAGTAATAGAGATAGCCACCATAAGAGCATCATATTGATTCTGCACCTCTAAGGAAGCTAAATCATTATCAAAAAACATAATAGGAGGTATAGAAGGCATGGTATGCGTACAATCAAAAATAGAATGAATTTTCTCTTGATTAGGAGGCAAAGCAGGAAGAGTAGATAAAGATTTTTGCAATGCCTCATGATATGTCGGGGAAGTTTGAAGTAATTCCCATAAAGATATCTTAGCAGGAGTAGCACGTAATTGGTCAACTAAGTTATACTCCTTAAAGGTAGATGGATACCTAGGTTCTTGAGGAAGCATAGGTTGAGAAGGAGGTAAAAAATCCAAAACGGTAGGCTAAGGGTTATTCCGTGTGCAATAAGCATGTGAAACAGAATCAATGTTATCAAATAAACCCAAAGGATCTCTAGGTTTACCCTTAATTGTTATACGAGGACATCCTTTTACCATCATCAAAGGCATAGAATATATCATTTTAGGTTTATCAATGTTACAAATAGTGGGACATGAAGGTAACCATGCACACACCCTATGGTAAAGGTCAATTTGAGAGGTTGTGGATGAGAGTGAAATAGGAATAAGATCCACGGAGATCATATTCAAACCATTTTCATCCTCAATACCATGTACCTCATTAGGGAATCTATCCTCTTGTATAATAAAAGCCTCATCAAAGTAATCAAAACAAGAATCATACATGTTGAATACAAAGAAAGAACTAAAAACATAAAAATGTAAATATTTTTGTATTTTTAAAGGAATTTTGCAATTGTTTTGTATTTTTCAGATATATAAATACAAGGAATAAATGCAAGAAATCTAATCTTATAAGTATACAAGATATAAATCTAACACCATAAAAGAAAGAGTTATCATAAATGGGTTCACCAAAATGAATAGGGGAAAAATGGAGCCTTAACAATGCACCTAACATTCAACACTATTCATTTGTAAATATATTTGTTTGTTGTTTTTGAATTGAAATAGCATAAGTAAATCTAGAAATACTTGAAAATTAATTAGGTCAAGATACATACCTCATCATGAAATTGATTTAGAAATAGCTATTTTCTAAAGCCTGTGTGGAGTTTTGGAAGATTTTGCAACCAGACCCGAGATTAGGAAGCCGAGACAAAGAAAACCCAAAAAAATTTCATCTTTCTGGCAGCAGGTAGTCTTTTACCCTCATAAAAGGTCAAAGGCTACATTTTTATTCTAAAGGTCAATTATGACTTTGTTCATAGATCTGCAAAGTTCAGCAAAAAGAGTACTCAGATCTTTCCTCTAATTCTCAAAACAATGACTATAGATATCTGAAAAGGGGGGTTATGGGGGTGGCTATATAGGGTTTTACCTTAGTCAAACCCCTGTTTTGGTGATCTCCACCTCCACAAATAGCCAATTGAAATAGAATGTGTGCGTGTATGTATTGAAAGTGTAATACCAAGATCTAATCCTCTAGATCAAAACCCTAGCATGAATATGTATGAAACAACAATGCATAGATTTGAATGAGATAGAAAAGCATACTAAGTCCATAAGGCTAAAGTACTTCTACCAAACTCACAATCCATAATTTCTACTCCACAATTGTATCTTTGAATGCTTGAAATTTGATAATGGTGGATCAAGGAAGAAAGGATCTCTCTTTCTCCAAATGTGTGTTCACAAAGATGCTTGATGTCAACAATGGCTTGATCTTCTATATCATCCTCTTGCAATCTTGTATCTTCACCATTTCTTGCTTGCTTGAAATCTTCTTGTTCATGAAATTGTCTCCTTGAAAGCACTTGATCATGAAATTGCTTTTTTTTTGTTGTGAAAATGAATGCAAATCAGAGTCTTTATATAGAGGTTTCAAGGTGAGGCTCCTAGAGCAATGCAAGGACCCATAATTCAAATTTCACCTCAAATTAAGGTCTAATCACAATAACCAACTAAGGAGGGAAAATAATTAAATGAATTTTAAATTAAAACCTTTTTCGCACTCGGCTCTGAGGGCCTGACATTCATTTTGGGGCCCGTCGGGACCAAATTTGAGAAAGGGGCACAAATTCTAGAGGAGGTAAAAAATGAGCTCGATTATGACCTATTTAGGTACGAGATCGATCCTAACCTAGTTAGCATCGACCTTGATCCTGAGCTAGTCAGAATCAACCTTGACTTTGACCCTATGGGCCCAAATCCAGCCAGAATCAGGACAGGAGGTCCTGGGGATGCCCGGAGACCTAAAAATGAGACTAGAATGGGACTAAATGCCAGGGATAGACATAAAATCCTATGATGATTGTGATGAAGGCCAGGAGGACCTATTTCTATGTCCTACCTAGAAAGTAGAGCCATGGAAGAATTAAATTAAGGAGCATTCTTCCGATCCTAACCCTAATTTCACCTAAAATGAAGAAGATAAGTGCATAATGCATCCTAAATGCAAGTCTATCATGATAAATGTACTAAAAGAGGGTGCTAAACCTATCAATATGGAAGTTCTTCCATTTTAAGATGATATAGTAAGCACTATAGGAAAGAAGCCCTGCTATTTCACCTAAAAAATTCTTTGACACTAGGGTGTAAGCACTATAGGCAAGAAGCCCCACTGTTTCACCAAGGGTCAAAGTTAGCAACTCTCAATTAAGAACCATAGTAGAGAGTGAGCCTATGGGGACTTGAATCTTGGTTGTAGGTAAAAAAAATTATTTGATCCTAGGCTGTAAGTACTATAGGAAAGAAGCCCCACTATTTCACCAAGGGTCAAAGTCAACAACTCTCAATTAACAACCATAGTAGAGAGTGACTCTGTGGAGACTTGAACCTTGATTGTAGGCCCTACAGGAAAGAAGAAAAATTTATTTGACCCTAGGCTATAAGAACTATAGGAAACAAGCCTCACTATTTCACCAAGGGTCAAAGTTAGCAACTCTCAATTAAGATCCACAATAGACAGAAACCCTGTGGGGACTTGAACCTTGGTAAAAAAATTCTTTGACCCTAGGCTATAAGCACTATAGAAAGAAGCCTAACTATTTCACCAAGGGTCAAACTCAGAAACTTTCAATTAAGAACCACAGTATAGAGCAACCCTATGGGGACTTGAACCTTTGTTGTAGGCCCTACAGGAAAGAAGCCCTAAAAATTTCTTTGACCCTAGGCTATCAGAACTATAGGCAAGCAGCCCCGCTATTTCACCAAGGGTCAAAGTCATCAACTCTCAATTAAGAACCATAGTAGAGATCGATCATGTGAGGACTTGAACCTTGGTTTGAGGCCAAAAAATATCTTTGATCCTAGGCTATAAGAACTATAGGTAAAAAGCCCTGCTATTTCACGAAGGGTCAAAGTCAACAACTCTCAATTAAGAACCATAGTAGAGAGTGACATTGTGGGGACTTGAACCTTGGTTGTAGGCTCTACAAGAAAGAAGCCCCACCATTATAAAAAATTCTTTCACCCTAGGTTGTAAGCGCTTTAGGTAAGAAGGCCAACTATATCACCAAGGGTCAAAGTCATCAACTTGTAATTAAGAACAATAATTGAGAGTGACCCTATGGGCCTATGGGGACTTGAACCTTGGTTGTAGGCCCTATAGGAAAAAAGGTCCAAACATTATACTCTCAATTAAGAACCACTATAGAGAGAGACCATGTGGGGACTTGACCCTTGGTTGTAGGCCCTACAGGAAAGAAGCCTCGCCATTATAATAATATCTACTCTCAATTAAGAACCACATGATGCAAGAGCATCTCAAGTCCTTGGAAATCTCGTGTCACCAAAACTAATTTGGAGTTTGTCTATTTTTCTTAGTTTCTGCTTTGATCAAGTTGGTCAATAGTTGGTCGGTAGTTGGTCAGTTTCCTTTGGTTATCGAGTATGATCAGTTCTCTCCTGGGAAGGGATTTTTTTAGTGGTGAATATTCACCAATTGGTGAATATGTCACGATCGGGTGATAGAAATTGGTGAATAAAATAATCAAATATAGGTCGGATCATTCACCTAGATTTTATAAAATGGTCATATAGTGGTCAGAATGTTCACCACTATTATTACATAATTTTAGTTTGGTAGTTAGGTTCTTTGCCCATATTTCTCTTTACTGTTTACTCTTATTCACCATAGATTAAATTGAGTGTCTCTTTCGAGGATCATCATTTGCCAAATTCCCATTTTCCTATGTGAAATTTTTATTTGTCCTAGGACCCAATTCACCATGCATCACATGCAATGGGGTCCCAAGTTTCCGCCCTATTTGCCCACTCGATTACTTGAAATTATGCAATGTTCACCAAATATTAGTTCTTATCATATGTAACAGTCGGCCCAATCGCCAAAATGGATGATGCCAATTATGAGGCAAAATCTAATGGCTGATATGAAAATGGTTTATTTGTAGTTGTCTATTTAAGATATATGAGTTTCATTATTGAAACATGTCGGAAAGAAGGAGCCTTCGAGAGATTTTCATTTAGTACTTAGTAGCATAATAATTCAGTTGATTCTGAGCTTAGAGCTCATAATTGCGATCGGTAGTGAACCAGAATGACTACAACTACGAGTTCATAGTATTTTATTGCAGCCTTAATTTGATGGAGATGTCACAGTCAAATTTAAACAGGAAGAGGACTAATGAAGGTGGAGATGTCCAAGAGAGGCCAACGAAATGCAGAAATATGTCTTCATACTTTGGCATGAGTAGATGCAATAGTGTTGGTCAAAGTGAGGAAGGTACATCATCAGAGGAACCTGTACAATCTCAACCTACATAGGAGTCTATTCAACAAATTGGGGAGCCTAATAAATCTGGTGACGAAGTTGCAGAACCTGATATCTCTAATGAAGATGACCTTGACAAAGAATATCCAATAAATAACCAGTACCAGGACAAATCAATCGACTTCGGTGATGATGATGGTGCAATTAACAGTAACACTAAAGGGAGATGAAAATTGAAAGAAAAAACTGATCGTCAATGGGAGATGGCCAGGAGATTTAAATTTGATTGGGCAGGAAAGTATCCATTCATTGAGCCCATGGACAATCCAATTGTAGGTGAGCCACCAATAGAATGCAGATGTATGATTTGTAGTTTGAAGTATAAAAAGGAAAAGCGGTTGCAGCTTAAACTATGAATATTAATGAAGTGGATGAGCTGGCTGACCTGGTAGCTAGAGGAACAAATTTGAAAATTCTATCCGACATCAGTGGAGTTTCAATGGAGCTCATTGAATCTAACCACTAAATCAAAATGGTCAAATCAGGTACTGATATATTTTTGCCTCAGAAGTTGATAGAACGGCTCCTTGTGGTGATAAGTCGGGTGTCTTCTCTCATAGCACATAATGCGTGTAGGAGTTGAGAACATTAAATGAGGAGTTGGATTAGGACAAGAGGAGCAGATACCTATTATACATCAAAGAGTGACGACATCCGAGCATGAGTTATCTTCTAGCATCGAAAACCTTGGTTGTTTTCAGTTGTTCGCCTCTGCGTAATTAAACCTCTGATACCAGCATCTCCTATGTGCGCTGCTACGATTGTGTGGGACCCAATTCTTTATCATGTTAGTCATCGCTAGGTCAAGGAATGGAGAAAGTCTAATCAGTGAATGGGGGCTTGCCTTTATTGCTAAAACACAATGGTGGGTCCTAGTGTCTGGATGAGTCAGAAGGTCTTGACATGTCAGAGCATCAACGGTGGCCTCTAAAGCGCAAGAGAGTTACTAGAGATATGTGAAATCACACTGGCTGTTGATTCTTCTTTACGATGTAGGGTTTCAAACTATGGGTCCATGGTGACATGTATGCACAAATGGTGCTCTCCTATTGGCTGAAGGAAATAAAGATGTGGAGTGTTGTCAGCGGGGCTTGGGCTAGAGATTTTGATCGACGGGCGGCGTGTGATCGCATGGAATATTCTCTCCCCATGCAATCATGCACCCACCATCTGATTAGATGCCATTGGTTTGTATGCAGTGGGACCATGTGCTAATTCATCATTGAGTATGTACGCTACGGTGATTGTGAGGGGCCCAATTCTTCATCATGTTAGTCGTCACTAGGTTAGGGAATGGAGAAAGTCTCCAGTGAATGGGAGTTTGCCTTTATTGCTAAATCTCAATGGTGGGGCCTAGTTTCCGGATGAGTCAGATGGTCTTGTCATGTCAGAGTATCAATGGTGGTTGCTAAAGCGCAAGGGAATTGCCAGAGATATGTGAAATCAGGCCAGCCGTTGATTCTTCTTTATGGTGTAGGGTTTCAAACTATGGGCCATGGTGACATGTATGCACAAATGGTGCTCCCTTATTGGCCGAAGGAAATAAAGAGATGGAGAGTGGTCAGTGGGGCTTGGGCTAGAGATTTCGATCGACGGTCAGCATGTGATCGCATGGAATATTCTCCCCCCATGTGATGATGCGCCCACCATCTGATTAGATGCCATTGGTTTGTCTACAATGGGACCACATGATGATTCATCATTGAGGTGTTAGGTTGTGATTGGTTGAGCTGGTAAAATGTTCAGTTGTCGCATGATCGCATGTTAGAAATTTTTGACATGCGACCAAGCGACTGGTTACTTCTTGTGCTGGGTCCATTGGAGGGGAGGGAAATGGTCCCACTGACAGTTATGTGGCATCCTATGGGTGGCTATCGCATGATCGCATGTCAGAGTTTTTTGACATGTGATCATGCAACTGGTTGACACCTATTCCTCAGCCTAGTAGTAGATGGTGATGCAGCATTTTTTGATTGGTCGATGTGGTGGAGACATGGAAATTATCGATGGAGTCATGGTCAGAGGGGCTTGCAGGTTGGCCAGCGTGTTTCAAGATTTACGGCTGGCGTGACAGTTTGTCGCATGTTCGCATGAACCAATTTCATGCTTTGCGATCATGCGACAAACCCTATGTTTTGGTAGTGGCTGTCATATGGCAAGGTAGAAGGGTGACGTGGAGGTATGTCCCATGTTCACATAGCCCATTGCCTGGCTATGTGATCATGCGATAATTGTTCAAGCCTTAACTCTAAGATGAGATGACATTTTAATTTTCATTCAAGCCTTAACTCTAACCAATTATTCTATCGAGATAATGAATAGATTACACGTATCTGTCAGTACATTGCTTTAATTCTACAATTAATTCAAATTTCAAATCAATATGATAATAAATATACTTAGTACATTTCTTTAATTCTACATATCGCCTATGGTAAATGGTAATATACTCAGTACATTACTTAAAACTTTACTTTATTTCTATCTAATAAATGCCAAATTAAGAATGATACTTTTTGGGCATATTGTTGGTCCTTATAACATTTACTAAAAACTATTGATGGAAACATGACATGTGTCATGTTTCCACCAATATTTTTCAGTAAATGTTATAATGACTAGCAATATGCCCGAAATTCATCTTTGGCTGTTGATACGTATTAAATCCAACAGACGTTTATCGTTTGAGTCTGACGTCATTATCATAGTCATGGGTGATGGGACTGGGACTGTGGGACCTGATGCAACGTGTCAGTATTCAAATTTCCAATACAAATAAATTAACAAATAAATTAATTCAACTATTTGGAAAATAATTTCGTCATATTTTTATAAAAATGGTATCGGTTATTAAAATATTCGCCAACCAATACCCATATTTCAAAACATAATTCGCCATCAATATTAATAAATTTATTTTTTAAAAAAAATTTAATCACCATTTTTTTATAAAAATTATGTAAACTATTAAAAAATTCGCCACCAAATATCCATAGATTGACGCACAATTCGCCAACACTATTAAATTTTTTTCACCCAAATCACATGTGATTCACCACAATTTTATACTTTTCGGGAGGGGTGGGTTCCTTAAAGTTATCCTTGCTCCTGGGGGTTCAGTTATTTCACTAGCGCTCGACATTGTCTATCTACTACTCAGTTATTGTGTTTACTAATGGATTTAGTTTTGTTTCTTGTTGTGGATGACTTGTGCATTTATATTGGATCATGGATTTAATGTTTGTATCCATCATTGGGAAGTGTGTGGTCCTAGATCTAACCATTACTTCTGTTAATTATGGATCTGAAGGCCGACTCGGTTCATTTTCTTCTTATATAAATGTAGATTTTTGGGTGTAGTTTAGGAGAGAGTTTTTATGATGGGAGATAGTAGACATTATATTGGAGATTTGTAACAAATCCTTGCATGTTTGAGGATGTCTGAGATTCACTGTAATAGCTAGCCATAACTAGGAAGGCCTTATAGCCTAGCATGTATGATTCAATCGATGATAATATATGAAAGCTTTTGCATTCTCTCTCTCATTGTTGTGTTTGTTTGCTTCCGCATGTGTTGAGCCGGCTTGGATCATTAGGGTGCACCATCTTTTGGCCCCTCTCGCTCCCTGCCTTGCGTCAAGTGGCATCAAAGCCAAGTTAGATCTTGATCTAGTTCTACGGATCTGAGTTTGTAGGTTCCTCTTGAAGTCCTAGTTGATTGTTGTGGGGTAACAGATTGTGATCTAAGCTGCAATTACAGAGGGTTGTCAAGATGGTTCGTGGGAGGTGAGATGTAGATCTAGGATTGGAAGATATGCTAAGACAGATTTCTCCTAGGTTAGAAGTAGCTAAAACAACCCAGAGAAGAGGCAGACATCTTGAAGATGTTAGTGATGATGAAATTGAAGAACGGGTGAATGTAGAACCTACACTAGTTATGGATCAAGGTGAAGAAATATTTTTGAAGGCTTTGACAAATCTGAAGTCAACACCACATTTCAATCCTCATGAGTATGGTGGAAAGCTAGATTCTGATGAATTGGTGGACTGGATCACCGAAATAGAAAAGTATTTTGAATATGAAAACATTCCTAAGGATAAGAAGGTGAAGATTGCAAGCACAAAGTTGAAAAGCCATGCATCCTTATGGTGGGAACATTTGCAATTGGATTGAAAGAGGAATGGAAAAGACAAAATCAAGGTATGGAGTAAAATGGTCAATAAGTTGAAAGGAAAGTTCTTACCCTATGATTATCAGATTAACCTAGCTTGGCAAATGCAAAGTTTGAGGCAAAAAGATAGCTCAGTAAAAGAGTATAATGAGGAATTGTATAGATTGGATATCAGATCAGGACATGATGAAGATGATGTGGAAAGAATCGGTAGATACCTGAATGGTTTGAGAGTTTCCATCCAAGAGGAAATTAGCATGGTCAAGTTGGAGAACATTGAAGAGGCTTATCAATTTT
Organism: Chamaecyparis obtusa; assembly: GCA_027943335.1. Lineage (NCBI taxonomy): Eukaryota > Viridiplantae > Streptophyta > Pinopsida > Cupressales > Cupressaceae > Chamaecyparis > Chamaecyparis obtusa. The sequence continues at coordinate 234,145 of BSBK01009464.1, read as the reverse complement.
CTTTGAAGACCGAGGGGAAATTAAACAAAAGACATGAGAAAAGAAAAATCTGGACAAAGGAAAGACTAAGTGGAAAGGTGAAAGTTCTAGATGTAGAGGCAGTAACTACCGAGATGGTTATGGTAGAGGAAGTTTCCAAGGAACTTACTATAATTGTGGAGAAGAAGGACATAGATCTTTTGAATGTACACAAGCTCGTAAGAAGGCTTCTAGTAGTAGGAATGCTTTGGTACAAGAAGAGGCACCGAATGAACCTGAGAAAGAAAATAACTTGATGGTAAGGAGAGCACTATGGAATGAAAGAAAGAAGGAAGATATGGTAAGGAAAAGTTTGTTTAAGACTAGATGTAGAGTTTTTGACAAGGTCTGGAAGGTAATCATTGACAGTGGTAGCTCGTATAACCTGGCATTTGAAGAGATGGTCACAAAATTGTAGTTGGAAAGGTTGGTACATCTGAAGCCCTATCAAATTTCATGGATCAAAGATGAGCATACACTCTTGGTAAGTAAACAATTTAATGTGAATTTTAAGATTGGAAAATACTATGATAAGGTGTTGTGTGATATCATGCCTATGGACTGTTGTCATATTTTGTTGGGTAAACCTTGGCAATATGATAGACATGCTATATATGATGGAAGATTTCATAAGTATACTATTATGGCTGATGGAAAGAAACAAATCTTGTTACCATTGATGGAAGAACCTTTTAGTAATGTTTGCACATCTATAAAAGTTTTCTTGATGGAAGGAAGGAAGTTTGTTAACTCATTGAAGAACAATGATGTATGTTTTGATGTGATTCCTAATAAGTTGAGTAAGAAAATAGAGGATAATGTTCCTGAGGAGATTGATAAGTTACTCACTGAGTATAGTGATATCATTTATGATAATGTACCTGATGGTTTGCCACCAAAAAGAAGCATTGATCATTATATGGATCTAATCCCTACAGCTAGTTTACCAAATAAGGCACCTCATCAGTTGACACCTATTGAGAATCAAGAATTGAACCAATAGATTCAAGAGTTGCTAGAGAAAGGTTTGATAAGAGAAAGTTTGAGTCCTTGTGTAGTACCTATTGTATTGGCACCAAAGAAGAATGGAGAATGGAGAATGTTTACTGATTTCAGAGAAATCAATAAGATAACAATGAAGTATAGGTTTCCTATACCAAGGATGGATGATATAATGGACAGTTTGACTGGAGCAAAATATTTCACAAAGATTGATTTGAAAAGTGGATATCATCAGATCATAATCAGAGAAGGTGATGAATGGAAGACTGCTTTCAAGACAAAGGAAGGTTTGTATGAGTGGTTGGTTATGCCTTTTGGTTTAACTAATGCACCAAGTACTTTTATGAGGTTGATGAATGAAGTTTTGAAGAAATTTTTGGGTAATTTTGTTATTGTATATCTTGATGATATTATGATAATTAGTAAGACCAAAGAAGAACATTTGTTGCATGTTAGACAAGTTTTGCAGAGATTGAAAGAGAAAAATTTGTTGATAAATCTGAAAAAGTGTCATTCATGAAACAAGAGATTGTGTATTTGGGATTTGTTATTTCAATTTATGGTTTGAAGATGGATCCTGAAAAAGGTTGAAGCTATTTTGAACTGGCCCACACCTGTGAATGCTAGTGAGGTAAGATCATTTCATGGGTTGGCAAGTTTTTACCAAAAGTTCATAAGGAATTTTAGTTCAATTTGTAATGCTATGACTGAGACTATGAGAGGAGACAAAAGATAATTCAAGTGGACACATGGAGCTGATAGAAGTTTTGAGACTCTAAAGAAAAATGTTGTTGAATTACCTGTTTTGGCATTACCTGATTTCATTAAGGTATTTCAAGTAGAATGTGATGCAAGTGGAAGTGCAATTGAAGCTATGTTGAGTCAAGAAGGTAAACCTATTGCTTTCTTTAGTGAAAAGTTGAATGATGCTAGAAAGAAATATTATGTGTGTGATCAATAATTCTATGCTATTGTTCAAACACTGAAGAAATGGAGACATTATTTGATACCGAGTGAATTTGTGTTGTATAATGATCATAAGGCTTTACAATATTTGGGTAGTCGGAATATGTTGAATCAAAGACATATGAAATGGGTTGAGTATTTGTAGAGTTACACATTTGTGGTTAAGCATAAAAGTGGAGTTACTAACCGAGTTGCTAATGCATTGAGTAAAAGAAGATCTTTGATGACTGAGATGAAAATTGAAGTTCTTGGTTTTGATGAGATGAAAGGTTTGTATGAAAATAACCCTAATTTTTCTGAGCCATGGAGAAAGTGCAGAGCACCTATTCAAGATCAACAAGATACTAAATGGGATTAATATTTTATTTAGGAAGGTATGTTGTTTAAAGGTATTCAGTTGTGTATATTGAGAAGAGTAATGAGATCTAATTTGATAAAAGAGAAACATAGTAGTGGTTTGGCCGGGCCGGACATTTTGACATTGATAAAACATGGAATTTGCTTAAGGAGAAGTATTATTGGTCGTAGTTATATAGAGATGTTCAGAAATTTGTGAAAAGTTGTGAAATTTTTCAAGTTGCAAAAGGAGTAAGTTAGAATACTAGATTGTATACACTAATTTCTATTCCTGAGAAACTTTGGATTGACATCAGTATAGACTTTTTTCTTGGCTTACTGAAGACAACAAGAGGTAATGATTCAATATTTGTTGTTGTGGATAGATTTTCTAAGATGACACATTTTATACCATGTAGAAAGACATTAGATGCAGTACATGTAGCAGATCTTTTCTTTAAGGAAATTGTCAAATTGCATGGATTACCATGGAGTAATTGAGATTCTGTGTTGGCACAAGCAAAATTTGCATACGATAATTCATTGAATAGGAGTACTATAAAGACACCATTTGAGATTGTGAATGGCACACAATCAAGAGGAATATTTGATTTGAGAGACATTGCTGATGAGAATAAGAAAAGTGTTGAAGGAGTAAAGTTTGATGAGTATATGAAAACATTGCATGAAGATGTGAAGCTAAAGCTGGAATACAGTAATTAGAAATACAAAGACAGAGCTGATAGATCAAGCAGAAATTTTTTTTGATGTTGGTGATGAAGTGATGGTTCATTTGAAGAAAGGTCAATTTCCTATTGGAACATATGGAAAGCTAAAGATGAAGAAGTTTGGACCTTGCAAGATTTTGAGGAAATTTGATAGTGGAAATGCATATGAAATTGAGTTACCTGATGACATGGACATATCACCTATTTTCAACATTGTTGATTTCTATGAATATCATGAACATGATGAAGAAGTGACAGTACTGACAGAATATCCCAAGAAGTAGAATGATGAAGTTGAACATATTTGAAAGAAAGAGTTGGTAAGAGAAAAAGAGGAAAACAACATATGGAATACCTGGTTAAGTGGAAGAATAGACTGATGGAAGATAGTTCATGGATTTCACAATCTGAGTTGGATGTAGCTCGGACCAGGCATATCACATGATTTGGAGAATCATTTCAAAATAACCCTAGGTGTCTGATGCAGGAGCATCTCGAGTCCTTGGCAATCTTGTGTCACCAAAAATAATTTGGAGTTTGTCTGTGTTGCTCAGTTTCTACTTTGACCGAGTTGGTCGGTAGTTGGTATGTTTCCTTTTGTTATCGAGTATGGTCGGTTCTCTCCTGGGTGGTTGGTTATTTCACTAGCACTCAGCATTGTCTGTCTGTTGCTCAGTTATCGTGTTTACCGACAAGTTTAGTTTTATTTCCTATTGTGGCCAACTTGTGCATTTATATTGGATCACAAATTTAATGTTTGTATCCATCATTAGGAAGTGTGTGGTCCTAGATCTAACTATTACTTCTATTGATTATGGATCTGAAGGCTGACTCAGTTCAGTTTCTTCTTGTATAAATGTAGATGTTTGGGCGTAGTTTAGGAGAGATTTTTTTGGATGGGAGATAGTAGACATTAGATTGGAGATTTGTAATAGATCCTCACATGTTTGAGGATTTGTAAGATTCATTGTAATAACTGGCCGTAACCGGGAAGGCCTTACAGCTTAGCATGTATGATTCAATTGATGATAATATATGAAAGCTTCTGCATTCTCTCTCTCACTATTGTGTTTGTTTCCTTTCGCATGTGTTGAGCAGGCTTGGATCATTAGAGTGCACCATCCTTTGGCCCCTCTTGCTACCTGCCTTGCGTCACCATAGTAGAGAACGACCCTATGGAGACTTGAACTTTGGTTGTAAACCCTACAGGCAAGAAGCCCCACCATTTCACCAAAGGGATATCCTTGTTGATTATAGACATTAAAACTCTACAATTTACATAAACTCTTTTATGTTCTTTCTCAATAATATGCGCATTTCCACCAAATTTGTCTTGCACATTTACTGTAACATCAAATTTGATTTCTTAATGGCATCTCACTAAAGTATAAAAGCTGAAAAATTCATTACTAGTGATTGAAAATTTCTTAGTGCACCGGTCTATGCTCATGCATTGCTAGAAAATTCTAATTTTAGCGCAGGCTGGAAGTGCATTACCACATTCTAAGCTTTGTATCTGAATTAATCTAATGACTGAGGCAACTTCTTCTCTCAAACTACAAATAGTTGTATACTTGTCACTGTTGAGGATTTAACTATAGTAATGACTTAAACATGTGGTTGGAACGAACTCCTTAAAGAGCATGAACCGCTTCCATGATTTCTTACTCATCACCAACTATAATTTGTTCATTTTTTGTTAATAATTAGTTGTCTTAAATAAGTGTAGAATGTGTAATAATTTTCTGCACATATCAATTACATTAGTCATAAAAAAAATGATTTCTATCCTAATCTCTTTTCTAGGATAATCATTATCTTGCAATATAATTTATAGAGTACCTCAATTGCTTAGAGAATTTTCGCAACAAAATGTCGTTTCATGGAATGAAATGATCGTAGGCAGGGAACTAAATTGATTCTGCAAGGATGCTGCAAAATATTTGAATTGAATATGAACTTCTATTTCATCACCCCTACGGGTAATCATTATGTGTGCATTTAAATTCACAAAGATGCCTAATTGGGGAGTATTACCAACCCCGATGAGACTTAGCTTATTAATAATATGATCTTTCATATCAGATAAATAAAAAATTCATCGATACTTTATTTTTATAGAAGCCTACGTTGCAAAGAGATAATTTTCTCTTTTGTTTGCATAAGTACTTGAAATTGAAATTGGGGCTTCTTTTGAAAAATAGAACCTTTGAATTTTATATATCTATATTCCCTTTATCTTAAACGATTTGATATGATATAAATTTATTTATAAATTATATATTTCACCTAAGGAAAAATATTTTAAATTTTATTTCTAAATATCTAAGTGAACTTTTAAAAGCCTTTATTAATAATTTATAAGGTATTATGTGCTCTTATTAGCATATCTTCTTTGTATGCTAAAATTAAATCAAATATTGCAAATTGCTATTAGATTTAATAGATTGCACTTCGAATGGGTTTAGAATACTTATCTGATAAGGATGGAAAACCATCAGAATTGAATAGTGTGCAGTCTTCCTACCTGAGAATCTGGAGAAACAATTAGTTATTCTAAAGTTTTCATGGTATTTGAAATATTCACCATCAAAGAGGGTCACTTTTCTTATCATGTCAACAACTAATTCATAAAATCTGCAATTTGTATTACCTTATGACAAATATGAAGTGATTCCTAAAAGCTTTAAGACTTTGCATTGGGTATCTTTGTAACATAATTATTTGAAAGAATAGATTATTTTATCTGAGGATTATTTCAAGTGAAAAATATTGACAAATGGAAAGGGCTACTTGAATCAATTCTACAACATGTAGGAGAAATTTGAATAAATTGTGAAAGAAATGAACTTGAGGAAAATAGCAAAATTTAAATAAATTGTGAAAGAAATGAACTTGAGGAAAATAGCAAATGACTTCATGAGACTTTAGAAATTTACATAGGGTCACATTATGATGCAAGAAACTCAAAGGAATGATTTTTTTAACATATAGATCTAGTAGGAGAAAATTAATAATATCCAAATATGGACACTTTAATAAATCTCTAATGTGTATGTTATAAATTTGAGAGAAATGAATATGGATTAGCCGTAAAAAAATATAGCAAATGACATCATAAGAATTTGCAAATTGGTATGAAGATATTTGAATATACATAGAATGTAAAACAATAATTTTATTTACATGGAGATGCTTATGTATGAAGAAATTATGATCCAAAATATACTACCTGGAATGATTCTACATCTACAAATTATAAAATTTTTATACATACTAGGAAATCTACCACTTGACATATGCATGAGAACCCAGTTTTGGGAATTTGAAAATAGAAGAAAATGCTAGATCATAGTTGTTGCACATGATTGTAGAGAAAAAAATTATTTGAACAACATGGAATCTGGAACCCTATATTTTGCAAAACATTAGGGTTCCAAAGGTGGTTCTTTCTGGGGACGTAAGTTCCCTTTGAGCATAGTGAGATTCCAGATATCTCTAAAGAAAAAGACCATTAGATTAATCCCTTTTCTAAATCCTATCCTAAATTCAATTTGGTGGTCCTATGCCCCCTAAAGTGAATGTTAATGATTCCCTCTACCAAATACCTGATTCTGATCATGTAGCAATGCAAACCTCCTAAAACAATCATCTACTATTTTAACATACATCATCTCTGGAAAACAAGATATTTTGTAATTTTTCCTCTAGTATTTTTCATTGTCACTTGGATATTCATTTAGAAACCCTAATATTTCATGGTATTTTCTTTCTTCTAAAAAAATTATGAGATTAATTTTATTCCCACATGTAGGATTCCCCTTGTGAGAACTTTTATGGTAATATTTAAAATTTCTTCTTTCACACTTATAAATATCTTTTTTCCTTTTCAATAATTTTTTACTTTCAACACAAAAATCTTGCGAAGTTTGCTTCCCTTTGGTTTTGGAAATGAATCCTTTTTACCTTTGTGTAAAATAGGCCCCACCTTACTAAAATACTTAGGGTGTATATGTTTCTCTCTTCTATTTTTAATTATTTCCTTATGTTCCAAACATATTTTATCTTCTATGTATAATGACTTTGGAGATATATTATCTTCAAGAGTATTCTGCAAAAATATTTTATCCACGTCTTCATATGTTACTTTATTTTCTCCTATGTTTTCAGACATACTTTCTTTTGCTTCTTCAAACAATGAAATAAAAAATACAGAGAATTAAGGATACCTCCATGAGAGCTTCCCTCTAGTTCCTCTCGTGTTTCGTCACATAAGAGATCATCAAAGTCCATACCTTATCCTCCCAAGAGTCATCACCCACTTTATCAACTCAACAAATATCAATTTTATCTCCTAAATCTTCATTTTTTTCAAATACTGTATATAATTCTATTTTATCTTCATAGTATGGATGAATAACATTTATTTCACAAATTAGATTAAAAAATGATTCGTATCCAAAAAAAATCATATTTTTGGGGAACATCATTATCTGGGAGATTTGAAGAATTTCCAAAATGATTTACCAACACACTTAAATTTCATTATAATCAAATGTTTTATCCTCGTAGATTGAGAAAAAAATTGGACCATTTTTCTCAACATATTTTTGATATTCTATATCTAATAAAAGTAAAATTTCTTTTATACTGAGAAGCTCCTTTTCCTCATTATTATACTCATTGATATATGTTTTGATAAAAGTATCCACATGTACAAATTCTATACATTTTTTCCTATATTCATCATCTTCTTCCACCATACCTTCATGTACATATTTGAGCATAACTCTCAACTAATGGTCATGCAAGATTCCTAACTCGTGAACTTTATTGGATAGTGGAGGCTTGATACTTAAAGGCATTTCCTGATAAATTTTGAACATCATTATGAACAGATGTACTATAGATTCATCTTCATATCTTTCTATGTTGCATAATTCATCCAAAGGAGACATATAAAATCTTGATTCCATAATGTGATCTTGATTTTCTTCTTCTGTATATGGTTACTCATCTTCCTCAACTATGCCATGAAATTCATGTAGGAACCATTATTCAAATTCCCTCCACGATGAGATGCTCTTTGTAGGTAGTGATTCATATGCTTCTCTTGGACTAACCTATACAGTCCTGAAAAATAGCTTCATCACCTAATCTTTTGTAAAAATATCATAATATTTTATAAATGTGTTAAATGCATCAAAATTATCAGGTGCCAATTCCTCATATTCTTCATGAAATTATAGTACAATTTGTGAAAGATTTGAGAATATCTTATTAGAGTTACATTGAAATTTTTTGAGATATAATGGCTTGATGCCATCTGGAATAAATGGTTTTCTCTGAAATGGTTGGTAAACCTTAAATTAAATTCCTTTTTATAAAATTGCCTACTCTTTCAAAGAGGAAAATTCTCATCTCCTTCTAGGTCTTCTCCCTTAGTGGATTCACTTATTGAAGTTCTTTGTTGAATGATAGAGTCACCACATCTCTTTGAAGAAAATATTTTTTTCTTGTATTTTGGGTTCTTCCCTCAAGTAGAGTGCTCTTTCACAGATATTCTAGAATTTATATTTTATAAATAAGTTTCCAACAGAGTCACCAATCTATTATGTGACTCGAATGGGAAAATAGAAACTATCAAATATTCAACAAATTAACACCAAAGATTCTAAGTGAAATTCAAAAATATTTTATGAACAACTCCTCAGCAAATTTTCAAATTTTTTGGTGCCCAAATCAATAGATAAGAAATCCTATGAGATTTCCTACTCAATTATGGGATTTTCCAAATGGCTTGGTCAACAAATGATAATTATCGATTATGATCCTCCTCCCCTGCACTTTAGGCTCTACAGAACCAAAGCGGGTGTACCTATACCTTAACCTAATCTTAGACATAAATGTATATAAAATTTGGTTGATTTCTTAATATGGCAAGTGAATTCTTGGGAATATCATAATTACTGAACAATTGACTACTATGAGATTGCTTTTACAAAATTATTTGGAAAGAATTATTTAAAATATATTTCTTATAAATGAATGCCTTATAAATGAAAATGTTAATCAAATTTTAGATATTAGTAATAGACTAGTGCCTTCTCTTTCTGATCAAGTGATGAAATTTAATTTTTATGATTCTATGTATAACCATATGAGATAGTTTTAAACTATCAACCAAATGGCTTCTATATATTCAAGTAATTTAAATTTATATTGCAGTTAGTCTTATTGATTTTAACTTTTCTCAGAAAGGCCAATAAGATAGCATAAATTTGATAACCAATCTTTGTGCTGATGGTCAAATTGTAACATACTCAAAATACTTTTCTATAAGACTACACATTTTTCATCTATTTTCATGAAATGTATTTCATTAGGAACTAATTAGTAAAGACAAAAAAATCACATCAACTATCATTGTAAGAAAAATTATGGCGTTCCTTATTTCCCTTTTCTAAACAGAAGGGAGCACTTTAGATCATTACATTGATGGAGGGTCGCAAAATTTAGTTTATAGTCCCCTATGATTAGATAAAAATATCCTACATAGAAAATAAGGTAATCAAATGTCTTAATTTAAAATAAATCAAACCTTACCCTTCATTAAGGTCTTTTTAGAAGAATAATATTATTTGTAAATAATAATATTTTTACTTTTATAAAATATACCATCATTGGAAAATACTTTTCCACTTCTAAATGTAAATAGATACACTATCTCAGTTAATACCTTGGAGATTTCTCCAAAATTTCATTACCCTCAGAAGATCATGTTAGTTTTGATACTCTTTATAAAAGTGCTTAATATTTTATTTCATTCATCAAACTAAGTGGATTTTGATTAAATCTCACTCAGTAAGTTATTTATGAAAACAACTCACATTGTATGGATAACCTCATATTTATCTTCCATTATTATTTAATATTTTCCAAAACTACCACCTCTTTTAACAAGGGACACAAGTGTCAAAATTCCTGCCTATTGTGTAATGCTTCTAAGTGTAGATTAAGTTGATTGAGATTACATATAGGGCAATGCGGATAGAGAAAGTTAGCTAGTTTGTTGTGAGTTTAGTAATATGTTTATAATTTATTGTTTGGTGAATCCATGTTCATGAAGGTAGAATGAGTGCTAAAAATTTATTTCATCTATAATTAAGAGAGGAAAGACATGAATAATTTGTAAATTGAATGATTATTTTCAATGTATGGCATGTTATCTATTTTGTTGTAATTGTTGTATTTTCTATTGGTCTCATTATACATGGGATCTGTGTCAATTATCAATTAGTTAATACCTCAAATGATTTTGAGAAATGCAAGAAAATATAAGCCAAAGCATATATACTAATAGGTGCACAGTAAATTTTCAATTGATGTAACCATCAAGCCAGACACAATATAATATATTAATTATCAATTGAATCATGATGCAACTGATAATGTTAAGCTCCATTTCAGGTGAAAACAATTATATCTTCACAAAAAATCTTTTTTTGTAAATACAAGTTGTTAAATTGGTTATCTGAATGCCAATAATGATATACAATGAGAGCATTAATGGAGACTTATGTAACTAGACTTAACCAGATTTAAAAAAAAAATTGAGGGGAATTTTCCTATTTGCATCAACCTATAACTGCATGTTGTATTTAGCATGCAGTAATCAGGCTTAAATAACAATTGAATAGGAATTGTAATACATATTACACTATTTGAACATCATCCTAAATAAACTGGACCCTAGATGAACTATATATAGTGATGAAGGTTGAGCACATGCTCTCCATTGTACATTTAGGCAATCTTCTCCTTTAGATGTGCAACCTAGTTGTAGAAACTAGTAAAGTCATCAAGTTTCAAGAACGTTATATTTTAGCAATTATAATGGAAATTTTTTAAGGTATATTTGAATAAAAAATTGTAGATTGAAGTATAGGATTGTTGTCAGATACCTATTATGATTGGTTAAAAAGTTTCTCCAATGTCTCTTGTGTTGATCTTTATCATCAGTAGTCCAATACAATTATATGGTATTGTCTAGAGAGTGAAAGACATCTTCGATGCATTAAATACCATTGAAAGGATTTTAGCCTGCATGCATACAACAAGTGTGGTTCATTCTATGAGTGTATTTTACATTAAAGTAGCCATTAAAATTATGAAATAGTAGACCAAGAAAATAGAGAGTCCCAATTTGTCCCTGTAAGTTGCACAGACGAAAAGGGATTTTGAAACTCAATAATCCATAGGGAAGTTTGTCTATATCCAAATATAAGACATTATTTATATCAAAATTATGAATGAACAATAGTTTAGAAATAGTTGTGGATTCTATTGCATCCAGGTAAAGCTGAAAAATGTAATCTATTTTATTAGATACTCATTTAACCATGCAGATCATTGATATGGTGATACCCAAGTGTGGAACCTTAAAAAAAATGTCACAAAACCTAGCTTCTCAAGGGGACATATATTCATTTATGTATTCATAGATTGAATAGGCTAAACCTAAGGTAGTATTTATAGTTTCATAACCTATAATTGAATAGAAAAATAAATCATATCAATATTAGAGGTTATCATGTCACACTTTGTGTTGTGAGTGAACTTTTTTTCTCTTTTGTTTGGTGGTCTGTCATGTTTTGTTTGCTTCTATCTACCAAATTATGAATAGTTTAAACATCCAATCTTCTCCATTATTTTTATTGTTCACGAGGTTGATGATGTGTTCCAAATTTTAGAAACTTGGTTTAATTATGTGTTTTTGAAGTAAATTGTGTTAGATTAGATAACATGTTATGTGAGCAGTTGACTTATGTTAGGGATCAGCTAATATTTTCTATCATTAAGAAGATGTTTTTGGGATATATATTAAATATTTCAACATTTTGAAAATCAACACATATAATAATATTATTATTTTAAAATAAATAATTTTTTTAAAAAAAAGATGGTTTGGTGATTGAGTTTTCACTAATAAATAATATATGTAACTATTTTCGCAATGTTTCTAGTACAACCATTTCGCTATTAGAAAATGAATGCTTGACATTTAAATTAACATGCTCAAGTATAAGGTGAATAACAGTTTCTCCAATCCTCAAAATCACAACGACCATTGGAAGAGAAAAAGTTATGCTAGGCACTTGAAAATCAAGTTTCTTATAACCATCCTGTAAAAAAATTACTTGAAATTGGGATTTTCTTTTACTTCTAAAATATTGTGTTGAAGGCTCATAGTGGGATCTTCTTGTCTTTTATCTATCTTTTCATCTTTTGGAAGTTATAATTTTGGTTGATATTTGTCTGAAGATATGCAAAATTGAATCAATAGAAAGCATAATACTTATATTTTAATGAAAATTCAGCTTCCAAGTTTTAAAAAAATGCTCATACCTACTTTGGTGAAAGCACAAATTTATCAAGCTTGGCATTGTGGTCCATATGAACTATTTTCCAACCATCCTTGGAGGTGTACCTTCTTTCTATAGGCTGTCATGAGAACAAAAACATTATGAATCCATAAAAAAAGGGAATTTAGAAAGGGTAATATGAAATGTTGATGATTGATAATAAATTATTATTGCAAAGAATGACCTGAGAAATACATAATATTTGAGAAAGTAAGGTAGAAATGTGCAGTATGATAGAATTTATAGACAATGTACCTTTCACTTTTCTTCATAGCCTAAGATTGTATGTAGCAATGACAATGTGCCTGTATTTTTCTTTACCCAAAATGTGAGGAGGTGGACTATATACACACTATCCAATCTGATGGATATGAAGTTTTCTGCTGGATTTATATTTTTAGTAAATTTCATTAACAACTCCCTTAATGAATAATGTAGTGAAAGAATATAATTAGAGAAGAAGAACAAGAGAGCTATTGGAGAAAATTTGACTTAAAGATAATTTGAGTCACCATTTAGTCTAAAGAAATAATATGCAGATAGTCTAGAAAATATTATTAGACATAGACTCACAAGAAAGGCAGTTACAAGCCCCTCTCCAACTTGGGTACAAAAATTTCTAAAGAAATCATATACTTGGATCCACTGAAGCTCCTTTTGGCCTTTTTTTTTGGCAGATGTGTAGATTGAACAACTGGTGCAAGAGATATGTAGGCTATTTTCTGCAACCAACACAACAAGGTTAGAATGTCTTGTTTATAATACTACAGCCCATAAGTTCAAAATATAAGAATAACATGCGTTCTGCAAGCTAGCAAATACAGCTGAAAATTTACAATTATTTTTAAAACTGTGAATTTACATAACTTCATTGATTAGAGATGAGTAGGAAAGAAATATAGGAAACTATATGAAAAATACTTACTTGCGCTAAAAGATGTTGGAGAGGAGTTTAAGATGGAAAACCACATATGTTATAAGCACCTCATGGCATTTCCTGCATGTCACGAAAAAGAAAAAAAGGTACTAGGTATCCAATCAAAAACAATTATTTGGTTGAGTGCATTTTTCTCTTTGGAGCGGCAAAGAGAAACCATTCTTGTTGAAAGGAGTGTAGTTAAAATGGTAGGAATATTCATGATGATTTCATACCTATTCACATTGTATTTACAATGTGATGGTGTCAATTTTTGTGCATGTAACACATAGAACAATAGATAAGAATGATACACAAGCCTGTATTAATGTGAGTTGGTTAGGCAATGCTCATTTTTTCTTTGTTGTTGGCATATGTTATGGGTTTTAAAAATAGAATCAGTGTTGGTGGAGATACATTATATTTGAGTATAAGGATAAAATTGAAATTTAATAGTGCAGAAAGTAATATATTAAAAAAAACATGGAAAATATATGTAAATGATAATTATAAGGTGCACAAAGTGACATCTTCAAAATACTAGAGTAATTATATGTAAATATCAAACCATTGTAAACAATAAAATTATTGTATGTAATGTTGGCAAGAGGTACAATACAACAAAAATAGAATATGGTTTTGAGCTTGAAGAGCATTTGAAACATAATGTTGAAGTACAAAAGTTTTTTCCACTACTTTTTAATGACAAAATTTTGTATGTGACAACTGAAAGGCAATATAAGTGTGTAGATGAGTGTTCTTTGGCACAAGATGTATGGATGGTTCCTTGTATTTTTAATATCCTCCACCTTAATAGTAATCTGGAAAATGGAAACAAAGTAAGAATTATTTACAAATAAATAATGAAAATTAGTTTATGTTACATAAAGAGGAACAATATAATTACCTTTTACATAAGAGCTTTCAAACTATTCTTCAAGCATATAGGCATGTGTGATCATGTTGTTTTGGTTGAGAGTGAACTTTCCTCGAATTGAAGAGTCTCGCAATGTGAAGATAACTTCTGATTTGTCATTGATGTAGTTTTCATAAGTCATATTTTTTAGAGAAGGCCAGATCTGTTCAATGATATTTTTTTCTGTGAAAATATGGATTGTTCGATTGTTTTTGCTTGTTATAACTATCTTGATATGTGGAGACTAAATATGGGTGACATCTTTATTTCATGTGTTGTAATGAGTTGTTTCTCCATCTAATGTGTCACAGCTCTGCAATCAGCAACTCATTCTAGACAATGAGCATGAAATGGATTGGAATATGCATTTGTGGGTTTTAAAACTCCAAGAACCTAGAAGAAACATGAGAGTATTAGTATGGTAATCATGATGAAAATTATATAATTAAATGTGAATGAAGTTTGAAAAACTTGCCTCAAATGTTGTGTGGAGTAGTCCATGGAGTATTTGCATTGTTCTTTTATCATTGATTTTTCAAACATATGTGGAGAGACATGTGCGTAGAGCATGTTTTTTATCAAGCTTTTTTGCAATATTTCAGAATAGAAAAAATGGAAATTTTTTTCTTTACAATAGCTCTTGTATTTGGAAGTATAATTGGGTAAAATTGGTATGCATATAGAGATGTTATAGAACAATAAAATTAGAATCCTTTTGTGTAGAGAAAGAATTAAAAATGATTGTGTAAATGAGAAAGCAAGTTGAGTGCATGGGTTTACTGGTGCTTTGTCCATATCATTGTGGCCATCCTTGATGTCTACTATGTATTGAGAGCCTTTTATATTTGTTCCTACAACTATTGCACCTATAATTCCAATAAGGAAATCACTTGTACTTGTGATGAGGTACTTTATAGTCATGCCTAGAATGAACTTATATTCATTCAAAAGTGTTGAAATTGGTTCAATTGTGCTTGATTCTTTTAAAATGAGTATGCAGTTAGAATCTCCATGATCATATTCTATTTTGGGTACAATCTAAAATCCTGTTATTGCTATTGTTGCCCCTGGCATTATTTTATCCTCAAATTTGTGAACAAGACCACAAACTATATTGAGTGTTATTGTCATTTATTTTTTAAAATTTGGCAGATCAGCATGCAAAACCTCTTTTTGTTCTATTTCTCTATCAAGGACAACTTTGTATACAACTAGCACATCACCTTCAAAAGTCGACCCTACTTTTTTGGCATTTAAATATTCAATTCTTATGGGGCTTTGACCATTTACTTTTGGACTTGTACAAGTAGAGAAAGATGGTGTTAGGTTTTGAGATTTGTTAAAGAATATAAATAATGTAAATATTTAATGTATTTACCTTTTTGGTAGGTTTTCTTCCTTTTTCTTTTGTTTCACTTGTTGCTGGTTTTGTTGTATCCATTGTGGCTATAATAAAGTGACATTTAAAATCATATATTTTGACTCAAAAGCTATATTTTTTTATAATGCATGAGTTGGAAAATGGGCCTAAATGTGTTATGGTTGACAAGTAAAGTGAATGTTTATAAAAGTTGCAAGGTGGTCTATCCAGTATGCTTTTATTTTATAAATGGAACATATAATTGTAGTTGAGTTTGTTTGGATATGGTCAATTAGTGGTTTATTTTTACTTTGTGTTTCATTTAAAACAAAATGTATTTTGTATTGTTGCATTTGTTTTAGGAGTCTTTTTTTGGTTGTGCTTTCTTTAGACATATCAAAATTGAAATCGCCTAGAATAAAAATGTTTTTTATTGAAGGAAAATATGTGACTATTTTAGTCATAACATTGATGGTCTCTGCAATGGATGTATTGGGTCATGCGTAAATGTTAGAAACATTGAACTCATTGGTATGGTGACATATTGTTAATGTCATGGCTTCAATATTTTTTTATTTTTTGTTGTTGTATATTCAAGACCGATAGATTATTCTCCATAAGAGTTGTGATGTCATGTATATGATACATTATATAACTCTTGTATTTTTGGAGAAGGGTGTTTGTATTTGATGGAAGTGTATGGACCTCTTGCAAGAATAAGATGTCAAAGGACATAATATCATGGTTGTTGACAATATCATCAATATGGGCTTTGAGGCTACGAGTGTTTAATGTGCATAATAGTATATATGATGCATGGGTTGAATAGGTTGTATTGCTTTCAAGTTTCCATTGCACATCTAATTGAAGCTGAGACATTTCACGATGGATCTTTTCTTGCACTTTAAAGTTTTGGGGATGTATAGGTTTTAATGGAAATTGTGACTCAATAGTTTTTGTTCGTGAAAGTATTATGTCTGTTAGGCCATGTTGTGCAATGACACTTGGATTGAATGCAAGGCCTTGCATTGTTAGGCCTTGTGATCGATTTATTGTTTGAGTACATATGATTTGTATTGGGAATTGTTTTCTTATTCTAATATACCACTATAGAATATTTTTGGGATGGGTTTAGCAATTCGAAGTACGGGAACCCAATACCTTTCAATTCCTTGAGTATAGTATTGAAGTAGTTTATTTCTTTGTTGAATTCCTATTTTGGGGTCGTTAAATTAAAATCTAAACTATATCGAGGTCTTATTTTCTTATATATGACTTGAATATCTGATTGGAGCCATTTACAAGTCTATCTTCTGTAATGTAGTTTCCTCCCATAATCTCGATAAGAATGTTATATTTTAGAATTATTTGGATTGGTAGAGTTGTTGCATGGTTGTATAGTCATGTTGCATTGTAGTTATTATCTTCATGGTTAATTGCATCTAATACAGTCCGGTTCCCAGGAAGTATAGATAACATATTATTGTTGTGTGCATCAATGTCTTTTCTCCTATAAAGTAGATAGGGAAATGTTGGGTCAATGGGTGTTGGATGTAACTAACTATGATTGAGGTATTGAATGTCATCTTTTTTTTCTAGGCCAAGTCATATTCTATTGAGAATTGAGATGAATTGGTCATCCTTTTATCGCATTATCGTGGTCAATGAGTAGCACTTTACATTATCTGTCTAGAAATTGTAAGGCATCAAATATGTTGAGTTTGATTTGTTGTCAAATATAGTTGCATCAAGTACATGGAGGGCTTGATAGATGTCCCCACAAAAGATGTATCGAGGTTTCCAAAGAACAAAGTTGGCAATTGCATTATATCATGTAATCACTTGTCAATGTAGCGGAGGAATGTTAAGCCTACTAATGAAATCTCATCTATGAGGAGTACATGTAATTGATTATAATTCTTTGACATTGTGTCAAGTGTTTCTTTGCTAAGTGGGACAAATTCTGATTTGTTGAAAGGTATGTGAAAGGATGAATGCAATGTTGTTACACTAATATTGTAGGTTGCATTCCTTGTATATGCAGTTACAATCCCTTTAGGTTTATCCAGATCATTGTGAATGCAATTGTTGTAAATGCGGATAAGGGCTTGGTAAATGGTTGTTGTGGTGAATGTCTTGCTAGTTCTGGCCCCTCATGTTAAGAACAAATGTAACCAACTCTTTAGGTCCTTTAAATTTTCAAAACAATGTTCTCGATAATTGCTTGTTGTTCTCTATTTAACTTTCTTCTTAGTTCAAAGCAGTCATTGTTATCCATAATATGTGGGTGTCATGTGATTTCAAATACTTTTGGGGGTATCTTCTTTAGGGTCTTTTGAAACATGGCTTCCACATCTTCTTGTATGTCATATTGGTCTTTTTGTTTTGAAATGTTGTCTTCTTCAAGCATGTTTGTAGTATATTGGTCAATTTGTCTAGTTCTTCAATAGATTTATCAAGATTACCCGATTTAGAATTTTTGTTATAGAAGAATTGTGTGGGATTGGTTTGAATTATTGGTTCATTATACAAATAGGTATTTTTCCAAGAGTCAAAATTATGTTTCAATGTGTCCTCTTTTATTATAAATGGTAGGAATAGTAGTAATTTCTGTCTATAGTGATTCTCTAAGTAGAAGTGCTTGTTGAAGTTAACAAAATATATAAATTTTGGTTTTCTTTCATTTTTAAGTTTACTTCCATCTTTTTTATGCTTGGAAACAAATTCTGCAAGACATATGTTTAAAATATTGTGTGGTCATTTTAAGTGGTAGTCGATTAGAGATTTTCACGTTACAATTTCAGAGTCATCTTATTCTTTGTTTAATTGTTTAACAGGTTTAAATATAAATGTATAGTCATTGTTTGATTTAGTGTCAATAAATATGCATTTTCTAGAGCTATAATTTAGTGGAAGCAAAAGAGAAAAATGAGAAGCTTGCTAGGATGACATTTGTTTCATGTTTAATAAAGCATTCCCAAGCCTTGATATCATTTTTAGTGCATCTATATTGTCTTGTTGATGATCCTTGTGTATTCTCTTAAATACATTTGTCATTGATTTATCAACTTTTTCCATGTAGGAGCTACAATACATTGCTCCAACATATGCATTGAGGACAAATTGTGCATATTTATTTTCTCTCCATAGTTGTGGAATTTTTTTCACAAAGCTATTGTTCCATATTTGTGAAGGATTTCTCTAAAGATAAAGGGGTTGGTTTATTGATGGCTGATCTTAAAGCCATTATGTATTCATCTTCACTTATTTCCATTTCATTCAAGAAATTTTGAAATGTAAATGTAATGTCATAGCTCTCTTTTTGAAGTTTGGAGAAGATATTAGTTTCATTTGAACATGTGGTTTCACTTGCATTAGGCAATGGTTCAAGTATGGTAGTTTTTTTGATTGGCGGGAAAGGGAAATTGCATCTACAATCCATAGTTCTTGATTGCTTGCATTGTTTTGTATAGTGATGCCTATGCAATAGGGATATGTCTGGTTCCAAATATTCTATGTCACATGTAATGTACTTTTTGATGAAGGTTATAATGCTTGTGTTTCTTTGTTTGTCATAAATTGGTGCATTTTCCACCCGTATGAGGAAATGGTCATGTTCATTTCCACGATTTTGGAATTCAATCACTAAGAAGTAGTCCAATACATTTCTAAATTCCAAAGAGAGAGCAATCTGAAATATATAAATTTTTAGCACATTTATTCTATGTCTATAACATCACACAAAAGTTATTGGGTCTTTTTTGATTAGTTGGTATGTATTAGTTTCATTAGTGATATTAAAATTTTGTGTTTTTAACGAATTGTAAGAGTTGTGTAGTTCTTGAAGTGTGTTTTTTAAAGCTAACCATTTTTGTTATGCACTAGTAAAGGTCAGTAAAATAGGTTGGTGGTCCTCATTGTTGTATCATTGTGAATAAATGTTTTTTAAGCTGTTGTGTATAGTTTGGAGATATCCATATTCTTTTAAAGTCAACATAGCCAATATCTGATTTTAGTATTTTTTCACAATTTGGTTTATGTTTGACATCTTTTGCCAATAGTTTTTTTCCTTTTAGTTGGCCTTTTCAAATTCTTATCTACATTGTGGACAATACATGTTGGATGAGTATCCTAAGTGTTTTGAAGAATAAGTTGGTTGTGTGATATGCAAAATGTCTTTGTGAATTTTTTAATTCCCATTGCACAATTTTTTTGTAGGTAAAATTTTTGATGATATCATCAGCACGCGGCTTGCCAAAGAATCATGTTGGAAAATTTATTTCTTTGGCATATTTTTCTTTAAATATTCCAATAGGGTATTGGTTTTGGACAGGTGCAATTTCCACTATTTTTTCATGCATAAATTATGTATGTTTATAGATTCAGTGAATCCATGTATCATAGCTTCAGATGCTTCTTGTTCAATGTCACTATCTGAGTCTAGCTTTGTTGTCACGAGTTCATTATTTTCTTGGGCCTCATTA
Source organism: Chamaecyparis obtusa (assembly GCA_027943335.1). Classification (NCBI taxonomy): domain Eukaryota; kingdom Viridiplantae; phylum Streptophyta; class Pinopsida; order Cupressales; family Cupressaceae; genus Chamaecyparis; species Chamaecyparis obtusa. The sequence continues at coordinate 213,994 of BSBK01009464.1, read as the reverse complement.
TTGGTTTCGAGAGCTTGTTTCCAATTCTCATTGTGTTTCATATCATGCATTATGTATAGTGGAGTGTTTATCCATTCTTGAAGAGCTTGCATGACCAAATTTGGGTGTACCATGACTTTTTGGAAGGCATTTTTATATTTCAATCATCTTTTCAGTGACACGCTAATTTTTGTTGTATTAGTGATTGATAGAGGCAGAGCTCTTTGTATAATGTTTGTGTCAACTGGAACATTACTAATTGAACCAGTTAGGCCCATTTGAGATCTTTTGTATCCTAGTTCCCAAATTTGGGCAAATTTAATTCGTAGTGAAATGAGTCTCTCTTCTAATTGTGTTAAAATTTGTACATAGTGCAATGCATTGTTGCTTCTTATATTATGTGACGTAGTATAGTTGGGAACAACATAATGCTTTAGTGCAATATTTCATGTTCTATACATTGAATTTGTCAATGTATTGTCAATTGATTTCAGTAGCTTATAGTATTCATGTTTTTGTTCATTTTATTAAATTTTGATGTCTATCTTGAAACACAATAGTTGGAAAATAGTGCATATGTTTTTTGGTGTGTCTTCAACTATTTTTTCAAAGACTTGTATTGGTGAATTTTTTTTTTCTCTTTGAACGTAAATATTGTCTTTTTTTGCAATTGCAAAAAGATTTGATATTGTTCAATTTGTCATGTTGTTGATTGTTTACAATCAATTTGTGTAGATTGTCAGTGGGAATTGTGGGTTCTATCAATTTATGCTTGTAATTACTTCTTATTATTTTTTCAGCTTGTGTACTGATGTTCATTGTTGTCTATTGTCTTTTGGTTCCATGTCTTTTTGTACTTGGTTTTCATTGGGTTCTATTAACTTTTTGTCATTTCTGATTGTTGAACTTTGCATGTCATGTTTGTTTTCTATATTTTTTTAAGTTTTTGTAAAGTTCTTTATTGTTTTTTTTTTGCATGTTGCATCTCAAGATGAACAAGGGGTTCAAGATGTCTAGAAAGTGGATTAGCATCATGGAAAATTAATGAGTATGATTGTGTATCAGAAGATTTGTTAAAGTAAAAGTACTTTCTTCCTCTTATTGATGACCAAATAGATATTTGTATATTTAACCACTTGGAAAGCCAACAAATACAGAATACATCTCCCCAAAGTTCATTTGGACTATTGGTCATTGTTGGTTTTACAAATAGTCACATTCTCTCTAAATACACATCTACATTTGTGACTTTATGTAACTCATACAAAGTTTGGGGATCCAATTCATGGTTGTAGGAGTCAATTGCATCTGTGTCATGTCTTTTGAGGCAAGTCATGAAGTAATCAATAGTTACTTCACACAATTGATTTGATGTATACCTATTTTCTAATAACATTTGCAAGGAGTCAAACAAGAAATCTCCCACATTATATTTAAATGCACTTATTCTATATAGTCCTTTTCTGTAGTGCATTATCAATGTCACATTGTACAATTTGTGTTATGTTTTTGTATTTCTCTACGTCTACAATTTCTATTTTTGGTATGTTTTTTGATAGAAAAAGAAACAAGGGGGTGTTGGCCCATGGTACAAAAAGACTAGAAGCACATTAACAACATATTAATCACACTAGTCACACAGTAGAAAGTCAGCAAAGAAAAAGTGTCTCATCTACCTCTATCAAAAACAAACTTAAAGATCCTTTTAAAAAAGAATGAACCAGAGCAGCTTAACCAGAAAGTAAATAACATATTATCAGTAACATGCCACATAGGGCTAATCTAGAGCCTTAAAAACTTAACCATAAAATAGGAAAGCAAAATATGAGACCTGGGGCCAACAGGTCCAAACCAGAACAAAAACCTCATGGCACCAACAACAACTAGGATCTCCCATCCAGATGTTTAGACATCAAGGTCGTGGCCCACTCTTCCTGAAGAAACATGAAATAGGAAGAGGTATTTTTTATCCTCGTCAGCTTCCAATTTACCACCAACAATCTTCTCCTACACATTGCACAAGGTCACAACTGACACGTGCATGACTTTGAGGACAAATTTGTTCGAATCTGTGATGTGGGCTTTCATTTCTCTCATGTCTTTTTTGAGGCCCAAGATTTCATTATCTAGCTCGTTGAACTTTTGTTTAAGGGAACCTTTAAACCTACCATTCTCCTCCATCGCCACAGTAGTGTGCTCAGTACGAGGGGATTTGGTCTGCTAGGTGTGGGGAGAGGGAGGGGGTAGGGTATTTTTGTGAGGCATATCATCCATCACCAATGGGGGATTCAAGGGGGCAACGCTGCCAGACCTCTGCGAGCTCAAGTCCTCAGCCGAGGAGCCCTCAATCAATCTAGAGGAGGCAGAGGTGTCCATATCCTCTAAATAGGACTTTTCCTCAAAAGCCATTTCTCTGAGTCTTCTTTGAATTTCTCCTTGGCAATTATGTTAGAACAACACACAGTACCCCCGAAATCTACCTCCAACTCAACCTAGCTGCCCGAGTTCCTCTATTTTTTGGGATTCCTCCCAATTTCAGGGGTGCTATTAGTCGTCATCTTATGCTTAGCTTCCATGGAATCAGATACATGGGATTCCTCTAAATCCTTCACCCTTTTAAAGGGGTTCCTCAGACATCTCTTATGGCCTTTACCATCATGTGCAACTAGGTGAGTCTCCTGGATCTCCTAGATAGACTGGGAGGGGGACTGAGAGGGGTTATTGGCTCCCAAAGGAGAAACATCCTGGGTGACATCCTTAATAATAAGGGTGGGTTGGGGTGGAGGGAAAATAGCTTTATGGATGTTGTACAGATAGAGAAAGAGGCCCTGGTGAAGGATGGGGATCGTCTTCTCAGGATTCTTGTTTTCTTTAATATCCAAGATGTTGCTTTCCAGTGAGTAGAGGAGGTAAAATGAGATGGAAATGAGGTCCCTATTCCTAATGTGGTTGAGGAATGCCAGATGATAATGATAAAACATAGTGAATTTACCCTCAAGAGTGAAGTATTTCATAATAATGTGACACACCTTGGGCCAAAACTTAGGGAGCAGCTCACAGTTTAATCCCCCAGACTTTTTCACATGCTTCTCACCTGGCCTAAAGAACTGGTTGAGACTGGTAATGTCCAGTGTTCAGTTGGTTTTCTTATACTTTATACCCTCCCTTGACAGTCCTGTCTCTTTAGCAATGACCTCCTCATTTTTTGGTATGTTGAGTTTGTTTGTTCCATCAAATTTTTGGATAGATATGCATGTCTTGCCCTTATCCATAAATAAAATAGGTTTTTGTTATTCGTAAATCAGACGGCACCCATTAGTTTTTTGTTGCTATGTTTTTCTAGTACTATGATGTTGGTTGTTCTATTTGAAGAATTTAAAAATGTTGATGCGACATTTGGAAAACCAAAATAATTGTGTAAATAATAAAAGAAGGATTTTATATTTTTTGATAAATTACTACATTCCATAGAAAGCATGAGTGAAATGATTCTAGGAAATATGTGGTTACAACCTTACCTTGTGTTTTATTGTTTAGAAGTTGGGTTGTCTTCAATCTTTATAGGTTTTTCTATTAATTTGCAGATGAAAATATCACTGGTTCACCTTGCAAAAGCAAGAACATTTATTTAGTTAGAGTCTCTTTACAAAATAAGAAATGAAAACAAAATTACAAGTAGTATGATGTGTTAGGCCAATTTTCTGTCATTGCAAAATCTTGAGAAATGGGCCTGTTCCATGCATTGTGTTTTTGTTAAATGTCCTGCCTCATGCTCTTTATTGTTGTCACCTGGCTTTGGTCTGAATTGCACATGATAATTCATAAAGCCCAAAAAGTTTTTCAAGTTTCATGGTCTGCGGAAGAAATCTTTAAAATTTACCACAGTGTCGAAAACCCACAGTGTTTACGAAAATCCATGATGTTTTTGATCTTTGACCGATAACCTAAGTTGTTTTCGACCCTTTGTCTTCCAGCTTTGTGCGCTTATCTGTTGACGTGCCAAAAACATTGTGTGTTTTCAACCTCACACTAGTTCCCTATCTGTCGACTTTCCTTAAGTGTGCAAGTACGATGACAGGTGGGCCCGAGCCTTCAAAATCTTTTCCTCATTGGCTGTCGCATGGCCGCATGTTAGAATTTTCTGACATGTGATCATGCGACTACCCACCACCTGTTCGTGTGGTCCCAGCTCTTTGCTTTGTTTGGCTGTCTAACAGTTTGTTCTTCATTTAGCGACTTGGCGACTAGAGGTTATCTTTGGTCTCCTGATTCTGGTGATTTAGCGATTGGCATCTCATGACCTAGCGACTATGTTGTCGTGCAATCTCTTCTCTTCTAGTGGTTAGCGGCTAGCATTCAATGACTCGGTAGGCGGTTAGTCGTGATGTCGTTGAATGCCTAGCGGTTGGTAAGCGGGCTCATTTCTTCAAGCGACAGGAAAGGAAATCAACGGTCGACATGTGATCGCAAGGAATATTCTTTCCCCTTGCGATCATGCACTTGCCGTTGATTCTATTTGTAGAGCGCGATGGTCCCGGTGTCAGAGGGGTGACAGATGGCATGTTCATATAGGCTATCGCATGGCCACATGTCAGACTTTTCTGACATGCGATCATGCGACTGCTTGCCACCTGTCCCTGGGGCCCATCAGCAGGTTGGTTACAGTTTGATGGTCGTGCGAGGTGGTGATGTGGTAGCCTTTGTTTGGCTGTCACATACTCACATAGCCCATTCCTTGGCTATGTGATCATGTGACCGGTCGACGCGTGTCCTTGTTTCCACTGGCAAAGGTGGTTGTGTGGGCCCGAGAGATTCTACGGAGAGGATGGCATGGTAGATCTAGTGGTTGGCGCATGATCTCATGGGAGGTGTCAAACCCCTTGCGATCATGCACCCGTCGTTTGATTTCGAAGGCTTGTAGAGCGTGGGTTCACGGTGGTAACTCGGTGGTTCCAGCAAATGGTGTGATGACATGCGGCATCAGGTGGGCCCAGGTGGGGTCTTTTGATTGGTCTGAGGTGGTGATGTGGCTCGTTGGTGGGCTCATTGTCTTTTGTTGCGGAAGTGCACGTTTACCATTAGTGGGGGGCGGTGACATGGTGCCGACATAGATGCTTGTCGTATGTTCGCATAGCCCAGTTTCTGGGCTATGCAATCATGCGACCACTAATGGTATCTCGGTTGCGGAGTTAGTAAGTGGGGCCACTGGGTTTCTAAAGTGATTAAAGGGCCGACAAATCTTGTGGCCATCCTATCACCGCTGGGGCAAGGTGCGAGGAAGTTAACTTGGCGGTCTAGCGACAGCTGTTGATGCTGTCTAAAGGAGAAGTGAAGATCTGAAGACTGCGAAGGTTATGAGATCAACGGCCACGAATTAATGATAATTTGATTTTGAATTATGACCGCCGATTCACTTCTGGTGCCATGAATATAGCTGTTGACCTACAGATTTAAATTTTTGAACATTTCCAATGATCAGTAAGGACCGAAATTGATGATAGAAAGGGCCAGAGTTGGCGAAATTGAATTTCTTCACCGTTCCAGTGTGGTCTAGGGTGCCATGATTGTTTGCAGGGATTTGTGCCGTGTGGAGGAGGACAATTTTTCTTGGCTCGAGGCGTGATTTCAGGGTGGTTGATTTGATCTGCTCTCTTGATAGATCTCTGATCTTCTATGCTCTGTTCTAAAAATTATCATGATTAGAGGTCATCTTTGATCTATTTCTCTGAGATTGCTCAGTTTCCTGCCCATGTAATAAATTTTGATATATTCTTTTGGTTGGGTGGGTGAAACCCTAGCCCTAGCTGTCTATAGCTTGTTGCATTCTCTCTGAGAATTCCAAGGTAGCTAGGGGTATTTGTAGTCAAGTTTTTGACTTTGTAGAGGTTCCTTCTTCTAAAATTTTTTGAGGAGAATCGGTTTTAGTGAAGGGTCTTTTTCCTGTAGATTTCTCCTTCTCTCTGCATATAGAGTGTTCCTCTTTCTCCATTGTTGGTTCAGAGAATACAATGCATGTCAGAATAGATTTGTCTTATGTATGAGAAGTGAATATATTCTTACTATTACCAAGCTATCTCCATTTGAATTTTGAATGGATTAATCATACATCAAGGGTGTTTGATTTGTCTATTTGCATTACCTACTTGTTTGCAAGTGGAGTTATCTTCACAGAGGTAACTGGTTCAGGGTTAGTATTCTTGTATGTATGAGCTGAACTATCAAGGATAGGTCATGCTTGTCTTCCAGTGGATGTTGGTCAATGTATTATCTATTTATAGGTCTCTTATAAGGGGAGGGTTAAAATCCTTTGATGGATAATAACATGCTTGAATGCATAGGTGGGTGTTAAGTTGAGGTTTGGTCATGGTGTGTGATTGATGTCAGGCATCAACACATTGAGCATATTGTGTTCTTGTTTCATAGCTTTCTCTTGCAGTAGGGTATTTGACTCTGTGGTCCATTGGAGAAGGCACTGGTCTATCAGGGACTTAGGGTATCTTAGGGGTCCCTTCAAACCCATCTTTGAAATCATTTCCATTCAGTCCCACCTTTTCCCTTCCATGTTGTTAGGATAGGTCTCTAGTTTTCATACTCACTCCATGCAAGTAGGGCTATTGTATGAGATATTGGCTTCATTGAGGTACAAGATACCTAGGAGTTTGAGAACCATTCCACATTAATTTATCTACAGGCCTTTGGTTTGTCATGAGGCGTCTTGAATCTGCAGATAAGGCAATACCCACCTGAGTGAATGTGGAGCTCAAAGAAGAAGGAGGATTTCTCTCTATCCTCATCAATTGGTGTGTTTTTCTTGTCAAGCTTGAGTGCCTAACCTGTGAGTCTAAGCCCAACTGTTTGATTCAAGCTTGGTCCTGCAAGGAAAAGAACCAACATGATGGATGTTAGTAAATCAAGATATCCAAAGATCTATTTTGGAACAACATGTTCATTGGAATTACAATAATCAACGAATAAGTGTCACATCTTTCATTTGAAAGTCAAAATTTAGTTATGTATTTGAGTTGTTTGGAGTTTGGTGCAGTTCAAAAAATTTCTCATTTGTTTACATGTCCAATATCTCTTGTGGTCCAATGTTGAAGTAAATGGTGTTTGTTGTCTACAAAAACTGCAAATTTCAAGATTGAAAATTGGGCACTTGTTCTTCTGTGCAATTCCGAGCAGTGAACATTCATTATGGGTAGTGTTATAGCCTTGACTATTCTTAAATATTCTATGGTATAATAATTTGAATAAATTCAATATGAAAAGAATGGAATTGCCTGAAAGTTAAAAGTATGTACCTATCTAGAATAACAGTTTTGTAAATAGTTGTCAAAGGGGCATAGCAGATTTGAAGGATGCCTTGACCCAAATAGTAGGAAGCCCAATTTGAAAAAGAATCAACAAATTACTATTAGATTATTAATTCATGTTAATTAAACCTAGTGTAGTTAATGACATCTATTAACTTTAATACAATAGCAACCTATTTCAATCTATTGACATATATATTTATGTAACTATTAGCATTCCCAAACATAAAGAAAATTTTAACAATTATTTATTTTGCTAATTCCGAAAAAATAAATTAACAAAAAAGGTATTATATGAAAGTGAACATCAAAGAGTGAGAAGTTGAGGAGTATTTAAAAAAGAACTTAGCAACCAAACTATTTAAAAGAAAAAAATGTTATCTTAATTATAAGTTGCAGCAATGATAAGATCTCAAAGCAACATTTGAGGTAATAGTGCATTAATATAATTCTATATGTGTTGTAAATAGGGTATGGGAATTGATGAACTATAAGATTTAATATCTTCTATATAATAGAAAATTGTTGTCAAATAATAAATGAAAGAAGAAATCATTGACAACATACATATATAGAGAAACTTGGATGAGTTTTAAAAGTCAACGTATATGGGAAATCTGCAACAAAGTTTTGCCTAAGATGCTATTAGAAAATTAGAAAATCATTTCATACTTTTGTAGACATCAGATGAAAAAACATTTGACAACATCTGCAAATTATGCTATAGAAATATAATGAAGACTTATATTTGAAGAAGATTTCATATGAAGGTAGTAACAATATGGAAAATAGAAGCATATTGAAGGCAACTGCATTTAGAGATGAGAATATAAAATAATTGTATAATCAGATTATATGCGTAGACAAAAAGAAAAATTTGGCAGTTGTTAAAAAATACAAAGAACATTATGGATTTGTATAAAAAACTATGGCATTTTGAAAACCTAAAGAATATCCTTTTAAAAATATGGAAATCTGAAAATCTAATGGATTTTTTTGGGAAAGAATTGTAAATGATAAAGAGGCTTCTATACATAAATTGCAATGGTATAAATGGAATTTGGTCATCAACGTTGTGGTAAAAATATTCTCAACATAAATTGTAGCTGTGGTTGTACAACTCTGTCACTTTTGAAAGTTGGAATGATGGAACTTTAGTTAGATTGTTCTTTTAAATGATTGTTGTGTAGCCTTTTTGTTGATTTTGAAAGCTGGAATTTAAGAGGGTTTTCTATAGAAGCAATTAAATATTGCTAGATTTATTTGAAAATTTTATTATTATGAAAATCAGATAGACTAAGCATTCATGTTAGCTTGAGAGGAATTAGTTTTTCTAGTAGAGTATGAGTTTTAGCTTCCTATATTAGAAATTCCACATTGTTACTATCATATTTGTAAAACTAAAACTAGTTGAATATTTATTCGTAGTATAAACTATTATTTCTATTTCATATTTGAATATGAGAATTCAAGGATCATAATAATGACTAAAGACTAAAAGAAGAAAGTATACATTTTTTTGTAAAACTAACTAGTACTATGTAGTAGGTGAGATTTAGTCTAACTCTGGCACAGAGGGTCAGCTAGCTCAAACATCAGACTATTGTGACCTTAGTCACAATTGATATTAGTAAGTGGTGCAGGAGCACCTATGAAGACACCTAAGGTCACCATGGATCCAATTAGAGATAGAAGGACAAAAGAATCCTTAAAGGTTAATTGGGATCTTTTGAACCCTATAATGGCAATTTGTAACAATCAATTTAATTTAAAATTTAAATGTCATAGAAGTTTTGATAATGACTTAGGACCAAAATCATGTATGAATGGCCAATAGTGCCAATAAGGGATCAAATTTATTTAGGGGAATCAATTAGGTCCTAAAAGAAATAATAAATTGATTGGGATAGAAGTTAATAGGTTTTTAATATTAATATGCAATAAAATGTAAGTTGGAAATTCAAATATTTGAATTCCAACGGTTATGAGCATTTAGGAGGGAAAATAATTTAAAGAGTTTTTAGACTTAAGTAAACCTTCCAACTGATCTAGATTGATTGGGGAAGTTTATAGGAAGTTTATTTAATGATTGGAGAGGTCTTTGTATGGACATATAATGAAATGTATGGACTGTCTCAGAAATAGGCAATGAAAATTCAAATTTTTTTATTATTTCCATATGTCATTTGCATGGTTTGAATCCTTACAAGTTTGATTATTGTTTCTAATGTTTTAAGGATATTATTTTCATCATTTCAAACAATCTTTGATGCTTCGAAATTTTATTTGAATCATATTTTACCAATAGGTGCTAACTGGTCTTTGAAAGTCACATATTTTACTTAACAGTTTGGTCTTTTTGCAATGAAATGGATCATTCCATGAATGAAAACATTTTTATTCTCATGGAATGATTCCATTATGTCTTGTACAATATTATTCTAACATGATCTTATCCAGAAAAGTTGAAGGAGACAGGTGATCACCAAGAATAGTGAAGGAAACTTGAAGAAATTGCTTGCTAGAGTGTATCAGCAGGAGTTTGGCCTTAAAGAGGGCATGTTTTTGTTTGAAACAAAAAAATTACATGTCAAATAAGTGGTGAATCCTAAAGGAGGGGTTCTGGAAGTGAGTTTTGGGTCATTTTCTAGAAGGCCCTAGTTTTTGGAGCCATTTAAATGAGGGATTTTGAGTTTGACCATATGGGAAGTTTTTGGGTGAAAAACAATACTATAATCATTTTTTTTTGGGTATAGATAAGGACTTATAAAAGCTATAGTGTCTAGGGATAAGTATTTTTGGTAGTTCCTTTGTAAAGTGGCCCAATTAGGCCTAGTGGCAATACTGGAATCAGCAATTTTATGCATAGTTGGTCCAAAAGAGTAATACTCCATTTTCCAATATGTTGTGTAACTTCCAAATGGGTATCTGAATCCAAAATTTAATTTTCTATTGTTTTGTAATGTCTCATCCAAAATTCAAAAAATCAGGAAACACGGGCCTACTAGGTAGGATTGCTTGGGGTTAGTAACTCATTTTGAGATATCTGATCAAGAGGCTTAAAGGGAACTTATAACCAGTCAAGAAAAGTTTTGTGGGGTTTTTTGGGACCCTAGGAAGTCTTGTGGTTGGCCTTGTGTCATTTGGAAGTCATTTGACCTCTTGGAGCAAGTGGATTCCCTTGGGTACATGGTGAGACCTTCAGATTGTTTTACAAGGTGTAGAGTCTTGTTGTCCAATTTGTGGAGTTCTTCAAGCCTCTACATCACTAAGCCATGACAAGAAGGGAAAGTGTATAAAATATTGCTCAATTTTTATTTTTTTTAATAAATGTACAATAACACACATGAATTTGTTTAAAGAAGAAAATACTCTAATTTTCTCTTCTGACTTTATATTTTTTAATTTAAAATAATATTATAATTATAAATATATTATATTAAATTGAATAACATATTATATAATATAATTATTACAATACCCAACATGTCTCCCTCTCAAGACGAGGATTAGTTACTTAGATATAAAATAAATAATAAATATAAATAGATATATAAGGAAAGGAAGAAGGTTGTCTGGATTGAAGGGGAAAAGGGGTGGACAACCTGGGTTGATGCCATTGATGGCATCCTACTATAAGCTGTATTAATTTTGTTGCTGGCCCCTTTTTTGTCATGTATACTCTGGTTACTATCTCTTGATTTCTTGCCGGGAGGCCATGCCTCATACTCTCTTTTTGCTGCCTCTATGAGGCCCAGACTCATTTTTGTATAATTGTAACTTTTTGAAATCCTTATTATTAATACAAAAAAAATAGATATATAATACATAATATTAAAATTATAATGATATGACTATTATACATTTATTATTATATTATTCTCAAAAACTTACTTGCTTTATATAAAATATAATATATAATAATTCAAACATATATATTTTAAAAAATTTAAAAATATTTTTAAAAAATTGAAATCTAAATAATAATAATAATATATAGATTAAAATAAGTCAAACATAAAATATGAATTCTACTTATGATATGATATTAGGAAACATTACAAATTCCAAAAACTTATTGTTTCACCTTTTTTCACTTCGAATAGAGCTATGACCAAGAAAAACATTATATTTATATTATATAAATATAATAATAATAATAAATTGTCAGAAGTGCAAGATTGAATTTTTGTTTTCATGCACCTCAATAAGTAAAAGTAATTTTTTCTAGTTGTCAAAGATTTTTAATTAAGAAAGTCAATTTTGGCATTGAGGTGAGCCAAGGCATCATATTCAAGGTTTCTTCCTTTGTGCTTTGTATTCTACCATTAGATGAATTTTAAGCAAGGGTATGTGTATACTAGATTAAGTGGCAAGTGTCAAACCTGCAACTCTCCTTATCTATGTGATAGGACAAGTAGAAAAATTGACAAGTAACATGAATAAATATAGTCTTCACTAATGAGCTAATGGACATCAAAATGTGGTGAGAGATGAGGATTTATGGAATGCAATGGTTGAAAGATGCGCATATACCGGTTTCCTTGAGGAGGCAAATGCATCAGAAAAATGGTTAGTGTTAATTTCTTGAGCATCTTTACTGTTCTATATCTTTACCGTAGTTTTCTCTACCAATGGTGGTCTTTCATTTTGAATAATTTTATCTATTCTTTTAATTAATGATAGAGTTAGTTTTCCATTTTTTATGTTCTTTTTTTATTGGCTCTGTTTTCTCTCCAAAATTTCTCTTTTCTTTCTTTCAACCACATGTTGTCTAGGTTTGGTTTAATTTGTACGCAAATGCGATCTCATGGAATTTAATGATTGCATAATATAAAAGAATGGATTGGTTGAAAAGGTGTTTTAAGTTTGAACCACGTAGAATTGGTGGGTGGAAAGCTAGATTCTAAAACATTTGTCAGCATTCTCCCAACTTGTGAATTTTTAAATTTGATGAAATTCCATGTCTGTATGTTGTTCTAAAGCTCCTTATTTTAGAATATCCGAGGTTAACAAAGAAGTTATGAACACATGTAGGTCAAAATTTACAACACATTATCAAACAAGTTACTTGTACATTGAAGAAGTATTAAATCTCCTTATTTTAGAATATATGGGGTTAAAAAAGAAGTTATGAACACATGTAGGTCGAAATCTACAACACGTTCTCAAACATGTTACTTGTACATTGAAGAAGTATTAAATTTGATAGATAAAAATAGGGATGTCTTTTTCATAAGATGGTTTAAGAAGTTTCAGCCTATGAAATAATAGATCTCTACTTAATAGACAAAAGTTATGCAGGTAATAATAATTAGAAGATAACGTTTTGAAATATTGTGTACATTGGTACTCAATTTTTTATGTTGTTCCCTATAGCACATAGCAATTAATGATCATGTTGATGCCTAGGATAAAAACACCTCTATAATTGTAACTATAGCTTATAGAAATGCAGAAACCCTAGAAACTACAACAATCCTTGTCACAGGGAGAATGTAGCTGTGATCATTTACTGAGGTATTCTACATAAATGATTAAAAAACATCTCATGTATCTTCATTTTTCTTGCAGGTAAAAAGGTACTCTTTTTGAATGCCCAATTGGAAATGACAATTTTGGAGAAGTAAGAGATTACAGTTCAACAAGATGGAAACTGGACACCAAAAAATTGCCAAACTCAAAGGGCATATGTGGTTTGGCATCATTTCCCCAAAATAGAACCCCTGAGTTATGAGCATTCCAGTAGCAAAGCCAAAGAAACAAATGATTACTATGAACGTAAAGTGTATCCACAAAACTACACAACCAATATCTTCATGTTTCTTCTTTGTCCAAATCAAAGTTTGCACAAAAAATAACCACCCAACACACATTATAAACACCTCTTTAGAAACAAAATTGCAGGGGAAAAAAACAACGAAGATATTGAAATTTGATCCAACTTATATTTGTAAAGGGAAAAAAAATGTAGAGAACGAACAAGCCACTTCAAATTTTTAGGACAGCTAGACGATTTAGAACACAAAATAAAATTAAAGGGCATAAGATTATAGATTATCAATGACGCTAGATAAATTTGAAGATATACTTGGAAAAAGATGTTACAAATAACAAACTTACCAACAAGCCTGCTCTTTACCTCGCCACCACAACACTAACAACATCAAAGAAGCATCGAAATCGCAGCCCTTTCTCTTTTCTCTATTGGGTACCGCATGAAAATAGAAATTCACAAATTTAATATAAAAATGTGTGTACTATAAATAAAAAGAGGGGTTTCTAGAAAATGGCCTACAAAATTACATTAACTTACAATGCCAAACAACAAGAGCAGAGGATAAATGTAGAGAAAACACTATGAGCCACGTAATGCCAAACACCAATAGCGACAACAGAGGACAAATGCACAAAAAACACTTAAACACTGAGAGCACAAGGACGGAACAGCTTAGTATTTATACCAGTTAATGATCTTCACGATGAACATTTAATTTGTATCAAATCACATAATAGTCCGACAAGCATGTGGCTTTTTTAATTTTTTTCTAATTAAAGTTCTAAAATTAGAATTTTCTCCTTACCTTTTATGGTGACAACCAATAGAAATACAAATAAATAATATTATTTAAATTTATTTATTATGTTAGAATAATCAAACTTTAAGAAATTCAAATGATCTAAAATAATACACAAATCTGATTTGTCCAATAGAAAAAGTTTGCATGTAATTGTTGCAACAGTTACCTGCCTTTTGGCAGGAACTAATAATTCATGCCTTCACCCTTATGGGCATAACCTCTATTAATGAGTCTCAACGGCAAGATTCTCTATTATCGAAATAACATTTAAATTATTGAACCGATACCCGATGAGGTTATTTTCGGGGAAGCTAGGGTGATAGCTCTTCATCGGCATAACTTTGCCTGTCCCAGAAATATTAAAAATGTTATCCCGATGCCCTATGACAACATTGTCATATTCTTTGCTGATGATTATTCATCAGCATAGCTTTAATAATCGGAAAAACAATTTAATCCTGATGTGGATTTCTAATGAACTATATAAGCATATCTTTACCGATGAGTTTAAGGTTTTTATTTAATCATAATCTGAGAGCATTCCAGGAACAATTTCAATAGCACATCTGCACTCAATCAGTTCTTTTTCTGACGATGATTTCTTCTTTCCATTTATGAAGTCGAATGACAGTAGAAAGTGCAGCCCGTACTTAAGAAATCTGGGCTGTTTTTTTAGCTTCCGAGCACTCCGAGAGCATTATGAATATTGTCAAAATGGCCTCCAAGGAAATCCAAATGGTCTTGGAAGTCGTTTAGAGGTAAAAATCAACATTTGAAGTGTATTTTCATCCCCAACAAACTGCCTGAATTGTTTGCACACGATTCAATTTATTTGTTGTTGTTGATTGAAACACTTTTCAACAAATTCATTTTGTGCATATCCTTGTTGATTCTATATATCAAAACTCCATATTTTTCATAAAATCTTTTATGTTTTTTCTCTTTAATATGTGCATCTCTACCAAATTTGTTTTGCACACTTCCTCTAACATCACATTTTATTCGCTGATCGCATCTCGCTAAAGTATACAAGCTGAAAAATTCATCACTAGTGCTTGAAAAATTCTTAGTGCATCGGTGGATTCCAATGCATTGCTAGAAAGTTCTAATTTAAATGCAGGGTGGGAGAGCATTACCACATTGTGAGCTTTGTATCTGAATTAATCTAACGACTAAGACAACTTCTTCCCTGAAACTTCAAATAGTTGTATACTTATCACTACTGAGGATTTAACTATAGTAATGACTTAAACATGTGTTGGGAACAAACTTCTTAAAGAGAACGAACCGCTGCCATAGAGATCTTGTAGGAGAAAGTAAATAATATCTAAATATGGCCATTTTGATAAATCTCTATGCCAAAAAAATCTCAAACTATATCATTAGAATTTGCAAATTGCTATGAAGGTATTTGAATATACACAGAATGTAATATAACACGTTGATTGACATGGAGATGCTTAGGTATGAAGAAATTATGATCCAAAATCTACTACATGGAATGGTTCTACATCTACAATTTGTAAAAATTTATGCATACTGTGAAATCAACCAGTTGACATATGCATCATAATTGGTTTTGGGAATTTGGAAACAGAAGAAAATATTTGATCATAGGTGTTTCACATGATTGTATAGAGAAATTTTCCTTTTGGCACATAATCACTATATATTTTGTAAAAATTAGGGTTCCAATAGTAACTCTTTCTAAAACCTATGCTCTCTGTGAGCATAGCGAGATTCCTTCTATCTCTAGGTAAGCATACCATTAGATTAATCACTTTTGTTTATCCTTTCCTAAATTCAATTTGGTAGCCCTAGGCCCTCCAAAAGTAAATGCTAATATTTCCCTATGTCAAAGACCTAATTCTAATCATGTAGCAATGAAATCCTCCTAATAACATCATTTTTTATTTGACTATACATCATCTCCAAATTAGACGAATCCTTATATGTGCAGTCTCTTTTATACCTAGCTCCATAACCTTTTCTAGTTTCAACCCCAAAATCTTGTGATGTTTACTTCCCTCTAGTTTTATAGTGAATCCCTTTTACCTTTGTGTAAAGTAGGTCCCACGGTACTAAAATAGGCCCCTTTTAATTTTGAAATGAAAATTATTTAACATCCTTTCATAATTAAACACTAGACATCATTTTTTGGTTTTACACATTTTTGTAACAACAATTATCTATATAAATGCTCTTTGTAATCTTTAAATATTGAAATAAAAAGAAAAAGAATATATATACCACATGAAACTACCTCTTACACTTTAATTATTTTCCTTTTTCAATACAAAAATTAAAAATAAAAATTAATAAATTTATATTTACACCGAAGAGGTTCCTTCTATGAGAAGCATCAACCTGATTTCTGGCATCGACGGTGATTATTACGCCTCAACTGTGCAAGACAATTGAAATCATCATGTCTGTGCATTTTTCTGACCGAATTTGTTTTAATTTGGATAAAGAAGAATGTGGAAAATGTAAAGAGTGTGGAAGAAGTTCCCGACAACCACGGGTATGAAGGTGATGACGTGTCGTCCACCGTACTGGCTGCCTCCGGTGAGACCGTTTACTTCCAACAAGCCACATAAAATATCCAGACGACAGTAATGAATTGAGATAACTAAATGGCTTTCTCGAGGTTGGGAAATTTTTTGAATCAACTATTGGGTGAAGGCACAAAACCTTAGTAGCATCAGTACATCAAAGGCGCAAGGTCTGCCAGCTCAGCAATATAGGGATGTTGTACCTCAGTGGCAGGCATAGGGTCTGCTAATTCAGCAGGGCAAGAAGTTTCAAACTTTTTGGGTGGCGACTACCTTACAACCTTGGTGGCCTTGGTACTATGAAGTGCTTTATAATGACTATCTCAATTGCCATTTTTGGCCCACTTTTAGATGTAATTCTCAAACTATAGTATCTGTATTTAAATTTTGTATTTTATTTTTTGGGTAATTTGATTGGTTTGAGAAAATAAATTTTGTACTTTTCTCTCGGGATATTTGATTAAATTCTAGGTCCATTAAATATTGGTTTTCATTCTAAATCACCTTCTTTGATATTTTTTCATTTAAGCCATTATTCTAAGAAATCATTGTTGTGTTCATAGCATCTTCAAAGGCCCTCTTTCATTCTTCCTCATCTCCTCTGCCCCAATTCAGGGAAACATTTTTTCGAGGCCTCTTGTTCGAATCCGCTTGAGGGCCACAATTGAGGATTTATTAAAGAATGGCAACCGCTGCTTTTACAGGCAAAACCTTATATAAAGGTTTCATTTGGGAAGGTCAGAAGTTTGAGGCCCTTTGTGGTGAAGCCGGTAATGAAGAATGTGAATGAAGGGAAGGGATTATTTGCGCATGTTGTTGTGGTTGTTAAAAATATTGTTGGAAAGAAGACTTTCAACTCCTTGAGGGGAAAATCCATTGCCTTGCACTTACTGGTACATAAATTATCTTGCCTACATTCAACATTTTCCTTTTCATTGTTTTCTCTCTATTTATTATATATTTCATTTAGTTTATATTATATATTAATTACATATTGTACTATATTTATATTATCATAACATCATTATTTAGTTTTGAATTATTTTTGAAATATATAATTTAATTTGTAATACATAAAATCTATATTATATATTATATACAATAATTATATTTAATAATTTATAATATAAATATAATAGATAAAAAAAAACTATACTATTATTTTACTATTTTAAAAATAACATATTGTTTAAAAAAAAACATCTCATACATTTATATAATATATATTATTGCTTATATTAATAAATATAAGTATTATTTCACATTTAAAATAAATAATAGAATATTATTTTACAATATTTAATGCTAGACATAAAATGCCTCTACCAATCTATTTAACATTGCATTTAAATTGTATTGATGGAAATGCTTAATTAATGTCATAAACATAAATACAATTGCAGATGATTTGAATGGTCTTGCATGCCTAAGAAGCGGATTACCCTTTGACAATTGTTATTATTTAAGAGTTAATTGGTATAAAACAAAAAGAAACTAATAGTTAATCACATTTAACACAATTTATATTCAGATAATAACATATATAATTTTTAAAAATGAATTTAACAATAGTCTATTATATAAATATCATATTTCATTATAATCTATTTAATTCACTTTCATTTTTAATTTATTAGCTCTGTCTCTTAAAATATTAACACATTAATCTAAATTTTTATTTTTTTGAATTATATATTGATTGATCAAAAAATGAGAGAGTACAAAAGGAGGAGTGGAGAGGCGAATCCTCAACCCACTGAGTTCAGATCATAAAATTAAATACATAATAGGACAGATCACCATAGATACATTATAGTCTTCAACCTAGGAGGTCCATCCTTGATCACCCTCCATCCAGACAACTTTCTTTCTTTCCAAGATATGAGCGAATAATTCAATTTTATCAAAGTAGGGCCCTCTAGTTTCCCTGATTTCTTTAAGCAGCGTTTTAAGAGTATCATCAAAGGCAACCTCACTGTCAGCAATGCTGGTCCATTCAAGACCATTTTTCATCTCGTAGATAAACATAGTGGCATGACCATTAATCTAAAATTTAGATAACATACCCTAAATTTAACATACCATGGGCTCAAAGACAAGGTCTTTATTAAAATTCAAAATAATTATAAATTAAAATTATTATAATAGACATTATTAACGTTATTATATTATTTTTATATAAAAATATATTTAGTTTTGAGTTTCAATTAATTATTTTTCGGTAGATTTTGATTTTTTTTAATCAATATTTTATAATTTCAATTGTATTGAATTTTAAGTTTTAATTAATTTGCAGAATTTTCTGTTTTAAAAATAATTTTTTTTTTTCTAATTTCTAATTTATTATTTTTTAAAATCATATTAGTAAAATAATATATAGAATATATTCATAGTATTTTAAATTTTTAATACTATTTATATGTTTAATTTTTTATTATTTTGTTAATTTACCAAATAATATATAGCTTAATGATTTTAATAAATATATTATATGAAAATTTTACGAATACATTATTTCACTTTATAAATATATAAATAGTTATGTAAAAATTCATATAAAAATTACATATATAATTAAATAATGGTAAGCTTAAAAAATAGAACTAATAATTTAGAATTTGAATATTTTTATTGCACTCTTAACAATTATTTAGCGAAGCTACCAATATAGTTGTGTTTAAGTACTTTAATTCTTATAAAATTTTAACAAGAATTTAGAAACGTTTTATTAGATTAATAAAAATATTTCAAATAAGATAATTATTTAAAAATAATAATAATAGATCCAAGTTAAAAAGTTAGAAGTATATAAATCTAAGTTAAAATTATTATTAATGAAAAAAGAGAAGAGGATATTTAGAAAATTCTATTTACATTGCTATTTAGTATAGAAGTTTCTACATATTGTTCTCTTTTTTCATCAATAATAAATTTTCACATTCTTAAATGTTGACCATGATCCTATTAATTAATTATTTTATAGAGTGTAACAATTATTTAAAATCTAAAACAAATTATTTTAAAATTAAATCAAATATCTTTATTTTAGATTTGATATCTTTATCAATCTCTTCTTATGTTCTTTACATAAAAAATTATTATAAAAATTTGTTAAATATATAATATTACAAACAATTCTATTTATTAAAAATTTATATTATATTTATATATGTATTTTTAAAAATCAATAATAATATTAAATTTTTTATTATATATACTTAATATAATTATAAAATAAATATAAATTTTAAATTAAAACAATAATCTATAATTTATTATTAATTTTTTGTAAATTTATGTTGAACTTTTAATATGTTTATTTATTATTTTATATATACAATACTATAAATTAAAAATTAAAATAAATAAAATAAATTATTTTAAAAACTTAAAAAATATAGTCCCATGCATAAAAATAGGAATTTAGCTAAGTGTAAAATGTTTAAATTAAAATATTATTTTAAATTTTCTTTGATAGCTTTAAACTGTACTCTATGAATAATGGACCTAGAATGCATCTAGGCATATGTAGATTAAATTGTTAAATTTTTTGTAATATGTATATCTTAAAATCACTTCATTACATATTATATATATCATAACAATAATTTTTTATAACCTCATAATAATAATAATAATTATTAAAAACTTATTTTAAAAAAATATCAAATCTATTTTTAAAAATACTAAAATTTAAAACTTCAAAGTTAATTATATTTAATAAAAACTTACTCTATATTTTTAAGATGACTTTTAAAATTAGTTAAAAATAATTTTAAAAAATTAAAATAAATACAAAGTTTAAAATAAGAAATTAAATAAATTATTTTTAAAAATAAAAAATAATTTTTAATATACTATTTTCACTATGCATTAAATAAGATAAAATTAAATATATAAGAAATCTTAATCCTGCCTCTAGTTTTCTATTGTCCTAAATGGAGCAATTGTTTTTTCTTCAAAGATGCACATATTTCCTTCTTCAACATACTGCTCGAATTCAATGCCTTTGCAAATCAATTTCTGACTCCATTCTAAATTGGCTTGCCTTATGACTACATTGAAATTTTGGTTATATCTAATCAATAATTTTTTTTAAAAATGGTTAGTCCATTCACAATGATTAATTTGCAATGTTTTCTTTACTCGGCCTTAACCACATTTTATCTCATCATATCTTATCCCAAAAAGCATTACACTTTAGGCAGGAACTTTGATGCTTGCATCTCTTGTTTTATTTCAGAAACGAGAATCATTCGACATAAGAGGTATAAGTAATTATTTTAAAATATGAAGAGAAATAGATAATTATCAGCCTTTCCTTCTCTTGTTAGTCTTCTTCTTTTTTTTTCATACTAATTTTGGATTTTTACTCAAGAAAATTGTTTAAAATTAGTTTAGTATATTTAACATGTTTTCAACTCATAAAATTAGATATGTGTGGTAGCTTGTTACCATTTTAAAATATTTTCATTTTTAGTTATAATATAAGAAATGTGAACTATTTGAACACCATCTAAAATAATCTATGATATTTTATTGTTAATTATAATAATGTTAATTTTTTAAGATATTCACTAATAATTTTTTTCCTAGAGTAACATTAATATCTAAGGAGTACATATATGTTTGTAATTTTCAAATTTTAATTTAAAATTAGATAAATATTATCTCATTATTTACTACTATATTCATATGTGTACTTATGTATGTATGTATGTATGTATGAAAGCAAAATGTCAATATGGATCAATAAAAAGCAATAAAAAAATTAGTAGAGTTTTTAGTGGTTTTTTAATATTAATCAATAAAAAGAAAAGGTATTGTCCCTTAAAAAATCATAACACAAAGGTGTAAAATAATTAATAGTACACTAAAAACAAATCACCATAAATAAAATACTACTAAGAAAATAAGAAGATTGTAAGCAATAACTAACAATGCATATTCTGGCAACACATTCATAACTAGAACAAATAGCAAACTATAAGTAAACAAAATGTTGACTTTCAAACCAAAGTTGAGAAAGCTAGTAACAAAGCCTAAAAAATTAGAAAGTAAACAAATGTTCATACTATAACCAAATTCTAATTTATCAATAAAAAAAAAAAAGTAGTTTTGTTAGAAAGTGTTTACAAGTAATGAACATTGTAAACAAAATAGATCTAGAGAGACTTATGCATGACCAACTAATTTTATGCCAGAAGTCGATTGATAGAGCACAAGACTTGAATCATTTATAAAGAACTTTAATATTTCCTTGTAGTTTCCCTAATTCTTTGCACCATTTCTCATTAGGTTCTACCAGATGAGACATGTGGAGGTTGTAGAACTCTGCATTAAATGAACGCTAAACCTATAAATGCCCCATTTTCTCTTCCATGTCGAGGATCTTTTTTCAGCCCCCCTAACTTAGTCCTCAACATGACCAATTCAATTGGCTCGGTTTGTCTATTACTATAGGCATTTCACGATAATCATGTTAGTATCCTCCTCCTTTAGTGTCATTTCCCTAGTTAAATTTATAGGCTCCATTTTTGTACTATTTAAAATGTTGGTAGAGATATTAGTTGTAGATTTCATAGACTAGTCAATGGTTAAATAGTTTTTCCTCTATCACCTTTGATAGTCTCATGTTTCTCATTGTCTTACTATTTTGCCACTCTCTTGGTCCTAACCCTCCTCCTATGAATCATAGTTGACCAATTCAAATATCTTCCAATAAGTGCTACTCCATAATTGATTGCCTATGATTTTGAAGCTATCTTAGCTATTGAGGTTGAGTTACAATAATTACAAGAATCTTTGCAAAATTTGACTAGTGACAAAGTTTACAAAGTCTACCACTTGCATGAACTAGAACTAATTAATGAATGTAAATTTTTTATTTTTAATCACCTTAAGGTATATGAAAAATCCATACATATAAGTCACAAACATCAATTCATACCAAGAATAGTCAAAATTGGTGATGTTGTCCTTAAATAAAATCTACATAATCAGCAAGACATAGAGATAAAAGTTAACTTTGAACCTAACTATCTTGCTCCTTACATCATTGATGATGCCTATGGATTGAGAGAATATCCTTTAGATACATCAATAGTTAAACCACTTGAAGATCCAAATTATGGTAGTCACCTTCACATGTTATATACATGAGCATTTCAAGGAATTTTTTTAAAAAAATAATTAAAAAAACAAATCACAAAAGGTCGTAAGAAAAGAAAGAAAAAATGAAAAAATAAGGTGAAAAGTCAAAAGAAATGAAAATTTCATCCACTGGTAAAATCAACATTGGTAGCACCTTGGATAATTACCATCTTTAAAAGTAGGAAAGAAGAACCATGTGTAATGAGTTTGCTCCTCCTTCCTTTGGGATTTCTCTTGGTCTTCCATCTTGCATCCAATTTCATTTTGTATCATAATCAACTTTCTACCATCATTCCTTCTAGATTGTTTCACTTTGCTCGCTTCTTTATGTACCTTTTTCTCTCTAGATAATAAACTAGTTTCGTTCTTCACTGGGGCAGTCTCCTTGAATTTAGATGTGGTTTATGATATTTGGCACCTCATATTCAAACAAAATACCACTCTTTGTCTTTATTCTTATGCAAAAACTATGATAAAATTTTACTTCACCTTTTTCTACAATAAAAACATTCATTTTGTGGATGAATTGCACTTTATAAAACACATGCATCTTTAGACTTAAATAAGATAATTATATAATAATACTAGGATTTATAAGTCACAACAACACCCAATCAACATAACAAACCATACACATCACTTGTGACACATATCATTTAGGCATGATGCACAATGCTTGCTTGTTTGTTTTGGGCTTTTTGATTATTTTTTATTTTATGTCTGGTGACATGTATTTTATCTTTTTCGGGGATATATTTGACTAGAGATTTTATATCTGGGATCTATTTGAATAGAAAGCTAAGGATGAGGCATGTTCATTTGTGTTCTACATCTATATTTTTACTTAATAATATTATGACTTTACTTAGGGCATGATTTTCTTAGATCACTTAACAACTATGAGTTGCATGTGAACTAGTGTATTCCTTAACTATCTAATATGTGTTTCTCCACACAATAGTCATGTTGATTCAATTGGATCTTTTCCCCATCCACATTGGTTATTCTTCTTTCCATAATAATCTCAATAATTGTATAAGCACTTAAAAGAACAAGAAATATCATCACCTTCGTATCCCTTTCTTCTCATCCTTTTCATTCCTATCACCATCTCATTTATACCTTTCTCTCATTTCCTTAATTTCATTTCCTTCATTCATTACTTTCATTCATTTTCTTCCTTTCATCACCTTCATAGCTCTTTTTCATGATCCATTTTCTTTATTATTTCATTTCATTCATCATTTTCATATTCCTTGTCCATTAGTAATTTCTATTATCACCTTCCCATCATTCTAGTTAGTCATGTTTCTCATCTCATTGAATAACAAGTTGCTTAATTCAACTAATACATGTCTCTTAATACCAATTTCAAATCAATCAACTTGTGTCTTAGTATGCAGTTCAATTCCTCCCTAACCAATTAATAAATCAATCATTGTACTTGAAAGGAGGTCCCACAATAGTGTGTCCCACTTTTTTAGACATGCTGATTTTTGTTGAAATAACACATTTTTAATAAAATATGATGATTTAAGCCTTGAGAGGTTTCATTTGAAGGAATGAATTATAAATGGTTATCTCAAAGCCTCTTAGATTAAAAAAACATTGATATAAAATCTATACTCCTCATTCATAGCTACAATGGAGTCTCCTTCGCACCTATTAAAATGCTGACAAAAAATCACTTCAACTTTATGTTTTGGTAGATAAAATGAATCCATTTAAAAAACCTATCTATGTAGTATGGTGTTATTCAGAACAAGCTTTCTAATGAATATAATTTTAATACATATTGAGATCATTATCAATTTTAAATATTGTTTTAACTAAACATAGGTTGTTTGGTCATTCAACAACCCGTTTCTTCAAGACTTTGGGAAAAATAGTAAATTACAAAAAACAATTATGAAAAATATGTAGGAAAAGAGTATTTTTGTTACCTTTCTATAAAAAAAAAAAGAAAAAATAGTTTTTTATATACACAGATCAAGTTAGAGTGATCCAAGTGACCTTATGTCTCAATTACAGTTACTGTCACTTTAGAACTTAATAAACTATGAAATATTGACCCAAAATGAATGAAACCAATTGAATCCTTTAGATATTGAAGTTACAAATATAATCTTGAAAGAATTACATCATTATCATAATTTTTTTAAAAAGTTATGTTGATCCAAGTGACAGTAACTCCTTAAAAACATAGTTTTTCACACAAACCACTTTTCGAAGGAGAAGGAAAAATGAAATTAAATGAATTTTAGTTTTTTTTAGAAAAATATATTTAGAAACTAGAAAGAAAATTATAAAAGACTCTAGTTTACACTATCTCCAAATTCCTAATAGTTTTGCAGTAACAGGTCTTCGGAAGTGAAGTTTTTTCTCAAAATGTTAATCTTTGTGTCAAAGTTGGCCAAAAAGTGGGACACACTATTGTGGGACTTATTCAGCACTTGCATCAATCTCAATTATCCTAATCAAATTATCAAATCGGTTGTAATATTTATTTAAATAAACTATCTAGTTATTCTTATATGTCTTTCATTTTCATCAAATGCACATTTATGCTTAATCACTTGTATAATATCAAACATCAAATATTTTTCCCCATGATCTATTGAGAGATCAATTTTATCACATTCTTTTATCAATCTATCAAGGGGCCATATGATATTTATCGTCATATTTACTAGGATATCCATGGGGCATATATTTGTTAATCAATTTTTATTTGTAACAACTTGATAGGTTTCATTATCTTTTCAACGAGTGTACAAATCTAGACATATAACTTTATCATTATAATTAATCATAATTTCTCTATTAATAAAGTATGCATTATTGTGGGAAATTATATATTTCATTCCATATTTTTTATATTAATCAAAGTCAAGATGGCATGTCATGTCCTAAAAAATTGAAATAGATCATGCATCACATTGTTTAGAATGATACCTTGTACATTCTTTTATAGACATTTGGCATAAGCAATTGGGAGATATTCTACACTAGTTAAAAAGATGACTTTCAAATATCTTTTTGAGCATTTCATCTAAGTGGGAATCACTTCCATTTTGGGTTCATGACATGCTAAATCTAGCTAAATTCACCATAATCTCAAGCCATTCTTTTCATCCTTTAATATTCTCACTCTAAAATGATTTTTTAGGCTTTTAGTAGTACATTGTTTTGTCATAATGTACTTGTTTCTAGGTCTCCATTTAGTTAAATTTAATTTTTCATACACCCATTTGTAATTTAAACTATACTAATGTTACATTAAAGTCAAAATTGTTCTTTTGTTTCTCCCACTTGCACACTTTATAGGGAAAAGTTATGGCTATTTTAGCATGCCTATTTTTCCTTTATTTACTCTATATTTCAAATTCCCATCTCTTCTGTTGCTCTTGGTCATGGACACTTCCCACCATAATGGTTTACAATCTCCTTAATAGAAGACCCTTCCAGTCTTGGTGAAGAATTGCAAATACCCAATTTATATGCTTTTCCTTTCTATCCATATGAGGATAATTTTCAACTAGAATTCCTGCCAAATTGGGAAGGACATCTAGTTGGTGATTTGTGGTGACATTCTAGTTATACAACCACTAAGGATTTTATTTACATTAGAAGTATTAATGTTATTCTTATCTAATGTATTTTATTTGTTACAAGATCAAACCTTGATGTAAAATCTCATGGTTCAATATATTAAGGAAGATTTCTCAAGGGTTTTCAAGTTGGAAATGCAATTCAAAATTATGACATGTTTACAATACATGCTTTGGTGGGGGGAATTTTTCATAAAATCAATTAAGAAAAAAAGTAATTGTGGAAAAAATGTATAATACAATGAAAAATATTTTGGTTAGTGGTAACCATGGGCTTTCTAATAGAGAATTGGGCCTCTTAGCATAAATTATTCCATAACAGTTCACTTCTTCTCTCAAATGTCTCTTTTATGCATTACACCATTTAGTTTTTCACCATGCTCTTTGAAAACCTTATCTACTTAGATTCACTATGGGTTTAAATGGACAAGATGACAAAGGCAAAGCTAAAATAGGATAGGGTAAAGTATTACATGGTCAAATTGGCACAAATGCTATTCTTATAGGCATAGAGATAAAGGAAAGTGATATAAATTTTATTTAGGGTCCAATTTGACATGCTTGGGATTGCAAAAATGTTCACTCCATTTTTGGTAACAAGAATAAGATCATTGAAGAAACATCTAGCCCTTGCAAAGAGGAAGTTGGTAAAAATTCTCAAATCTCTTGTGAATTTTTACTTAGATATTTTGGGGGTTTTGTTCTTCATGTTTATTTAATTAATCTTTCAGGGAAATATTTATTACATACATATTATCCATACTCTCATAATTTTTATGTTCTTTTAAATGGGTTGTATTTTCTATGGCTGGATTGTTTCTTCATGTAAATATAATTCCATCTTACATATTTGGATTTTATAAACTTTCTATATTATTTCTTATTTTAATATTAAGTTCAAGCTTAATGCATTTTACCTAGAAAGAATGAGAAAGAAGTAGTTAGTATTATCTACTTAATTAATTTATTATTATCTTTTGAATAATTTAAAATCATTAAATCATTTATATAATCTATAAAATAAATTAACATGTCAATTTATCTATTTAATGAATTTATAATCTATAATGTCTCCTCCAGTATGTCCCTAATATGGAATCCAAATAATCAAAGGTTACATTGGCAGGAAGATGACTCATTAGAGTAAGGTAAACTTAGGAATTGAATGAGTGAAACAATCATTTTCTTTAATTAAGGGTTGCTTATGAAAATTTGAGCAAAAAATAAAAGATATAATGTTACAAAGGAGAAAAATATAAGTTTTGGAATGTATGGAGTGAACATAGAGAGAAGGAGGATCAATTATGTAAGAAGAAATAAAACCTACAGACTGAAATTAAATTATAAAATAAATTTGAAGAGGATTTGGAGGGGTAATTTTGACTCAATTGACTCATTCCCTATACTTCTAACTATTATTAGTTATATATTACCCAGTAGGTCCTTAACTTCCTAGATCTGATTGGCTATGAATGTTACCTATACTTGCACATAGAAAACAATGATATAAATTGTTTGAAATTGAAGTCCACCAAGATAACTGAGAAGGGTGTGGGGGGGGGGTAAATAAGTTATTTGATAAAATCAACTTTTAATAACATTACTAGATCTAAAACATGTAACCAACATAAACAAAAACCATCGAAAGGTAAACATACACAATGACACAAGATATGTTAACTAGGGAACCTCTTGATTAGAGAGTGAACCCCGCTAGGGATGGTACCCACAAAATATGTACTAATATGAAAATTCCTTGTAAGAGGATGGACTCTGTTAGGAGTCTATGAAATACATTGAGTACATATCAGTCCCAGTTAGGAGACTTTGAATCCCTGTTAAAAGATTCTAACCCTACTAGGAGTTAAGGAACGTAGAAGGACCCACTGTCCAAATAGTTTCAGGGGAAAGATCACTGAACTCATTGTCCAATTGATCTCTATATTATCTAAACATAATAATATCAATAATTTATGATCTCAAGAACTTATCTTCACTCCTTTGTCTATGCCAAAACTGCACCAAGTACTTTACCAAATCTTAATACCAGTTCTTCTCAATTCACATATCCTCTTACAACATCAACATCATCATATCTTTATACCACACTTATAATCAAGGAAAAAAATCCTTCCTTTATATGACACCCAAATAATTTACAATTGAGTCAGCCAACTAGGCTTAACCAATTACAAAATATAAATCATTACACATTAGATAATATTTCATAACCACATAAATACTGTTGGCTTCCAAACTTAATAAATCTTCACACGTGCGACCTTTGACTATGCTTTCTCATCTAGGTCACCTTTGAAATGTCTTCAACTTCTATAAAACTTCACATGTCCAGATTCTATCCCAGTTAGGAGATATAATCTGATTATCACAAGTCGCTTCTTAGGAACACTGCTAGAATCCTATTTCCACTAGATTACTCATAAGTGTCATGAATAATTGAATTTTTGTATGCACTCTTAACCATAATCTCAGGACACAATAAAGAAAAATTCCTCAATGCTGCATAGCTTGATCTACAATTCTCCACGTGCGCTAATTCAAACATTCTCTTTTTGATGAAGGGTGCTCCCCTTAATACCACAACCACATAAGAGAAATAGAGAAACAATAACAATAATATGCAAGAACAGAAAATTGGCTTCTTATTATCTCCACAAATATGGAATTACAAACTTTCAGAATTACAATATGCAAAGCCACATGGGCATTCCCTTACAATATTCTATAGGACAAAGCCTCGAATCAATACCTAGATCTACTACTTAGAACTATTCTGAACTCCCAAGACAATAATACAACCTTCCTTATATAGGCAATTTTCCACCGCCTGGGAAGGTTCCAGAATTTTAGCCAATAAGGCCGACCAAACTTAGAATTATTTTATTTTACATTTTATTACATCATAGTCGGCTCAAGATAACCTTTGAAACCCGAACAGAAATTTGGAAGAAAATTATTTTCTGCCATTTCGGGTGGCCCAACTTCCGAAGACCATAAGTCATCACCAGTTGACCCGATCGGCTATTATAACCCCATTTCAGAAATGCCACGAAGCACTCTATAGGCTTGACCTATGCAAGCGCCCGTCACCCAAATTTTTGACCTCATCCGGGGCCTCTAAAGCCTTCAAAACTGAGTTCAAAGTTTCTGTACCCTGCTGCCAATACCGAAAATCTTCAATATCTTCCAATATACACTTGATCTGGCAATGAAACTTTACTGGCAGACTTATATGACCAAAATGAACCTCCAAGAAAGAAATCAGATCATTCTGAGCACATACGAAAATTACCAAAAATAGTAACTTTCCATAAATAGCAGCTCTGCACAAAATAGCCCTTATTGAATACAAAAATAGAAATATTTTTGGGTGATGCAAGATTGCTCTTACACCCAAGATGCTCTTGCATCAGACACCCGGAGTAATTTGAGAAGTGACCCTGTCACGACTCAGGTGTGCAGAGGAAAACCAAGACGGTTAACCTCCTCCTTTGTCAACCATGATGAATCTTCAACAGGTCATCCTTTCCACTTGACCAGATATTCTTCATATGTCCTGTTCCTTGTGCTTCTGCCAACATGACTGTCCAGTATATCTTCGATCTCCTTAGTGTCTGAACTAGTTGCTGGAATACTCCACTATGCTGCTGTGATCTCATCTTCAACACCTCCATGATACTCTGTCAGATCTGAAATGTTAAACACTGGTGAAATATTTAGCTCAGTAGGCAATTCTACCTCATATGCATTTCCTGAATCATGTTTCTTCAGTATCCTACATGGTCCAAACTTCTTCATTTTCAGCTTGTTATATGTACCAACTGGAAACCGCTCCTTCTGCAAATGAACCATGACTTCATCACCAACCTGAAATTCCTTATACCTCCTTTTCTCATCTGCCTTAACCTTATACTGTGCATTCATTTTGGTAATATGCTTCCTCACCTCCTCATGGATGTTCTTCAAGTGTTCTACAAAATCCTCAGCTTCAGCACTACTTATTTCTCCTTTATCTATCTTCCTTAATTCAGATGCATTTCTTGGACTACTTCCATATACAATCTAGAATGGTGATTTACCAGTGCTCCTGTTGACAGAATTATTGTATGCGAATTCCGCTTGTGGTAAAATCAAATCCCATCCTGTTGGCTTATCTCCAACCAAACATCTCAGCAAATTTTCCAAACTCCTATTCACCACCTCTGTCTGTCCATCAGTCTGTGGATGATGTGATGAACTAAACTTCAAATCTATCTTCAACTTCTTCCACAATGTACGCTAGAAATATCCAACAAACTTAGTGTCCCGATCTGAAACTATGATCTTTGGCAAACCATGAAGTCTCACTACTTCTCTGAAAAACAATTCTGCTACATGAACAACATCATTAGTCTTCTTGCAGGGAATAAAATGTGCCATCTTTGAAAATCTGTTAACTACCACAAAAATTGAATCATGTCCCCACTGTGTCCTCGGTAAACCAAGAACAAAGTCCATGCTAATATCCTCCCAAGGCTTCTCTGGTACAGGTAATGGCTGATACAACCCTGTATTCTACTTCACTCCCTTCGCCATCTGACATACTCGGCAACTCTGTACAAACTTCTTCACATCTTGCTGCAACTGTGGCCAATAATAATTCTCACTAACCAAACCAAGGGTTTTATCACGACCAAAATATCCAGCCAATCCTCCGCTATGCTTCTCCTTAATGACATTCTCCCTCATAGAACTTCGTGGAATGCACAACTGACTCCCTCTAAATAGCATATCATCCTGGATGATGAAATCCAACTATTTCATCCTGTCTAGAGTAACAGGTTCTGTACAAGCTTTCCAAGCTTCACCAAAATCAGGATCCTCTGGATATAAATTCTTCAGTTCCTTGAACCCAACCACTTCAATCTGCATTTCTATCAGCAAAAGTTGCCTTCTGCTAAGAGCATCTGCAACCCTATTAGACTTTCCACTCCTGTGTTTCAAAATAAATGTATAACTCTGCAAAAACTCAACCCATTTCAAATGCCTTTGATTCAATTTTCCTTGACTATTCAAATATTGCAAAGCTTGATGATCAGTATACAAAACAAACTCCTTAGGAAGCAGATAGTGCCTCCACTTTTTCAATGCCTGAACTATAGCATAAAATTTTTGATGATAAATAGAATATTCTCTCTTGGCATCATTTAATTTCTCACTGAAATAAGCAACAGGTTTACCTTCTTGGCTCATAACAGCTCCTATTGCAGTACCACTAGCATCACAATCTACTTGAAACACCTTATTAAAATCTAGAAGTGCTAAAACAGGTTGTTCTGTAACTTTTTGTTTCAACAATTGAAAACTCTTTTCTGCCCCATTAGTCCACTTAAACTCTTTTCTATCCCCTCTCATTGTTTCAGTCAAGGGTCCACAAATACTGCTAAAATTTTTGATAAACTTTCTGTAAAAGCTAGCTAGACCATGAAAAGATCTTACCTCAGTAGCACTCCTTGGAGTAGGCCATTCAAGGATAGCCTGTACCTTCTCTGGGTCCATTTTTAGACCTTCTGCTAAAACTACAAATCCCAAATACACTAACTCTTTCTTCACAAAACTGCACTTCTTCAAATTAATCAACAATTTCTCATCTCTCAACTTCTCAAACACCATACGAATATGCATCATATGTTCCTCCAATGTCTTGCTAAAAATCAAAATATCATCTAGGTAAATAATGACAAACTTACCCAGAAATTCTTTCAGAACCTCGTTCATGAGCCGCATGAAAGTGTTCGG
This sequence comes from Chamaecyparis obtusa, assembly GCA_027943335.1. Lineage (NCBI taxonomy): Eukaryota > Viridiplantae > Streptophyta > Pinopsida > Cupressales > Cupressaceae > Chamaecyparis > Chamaecyparis obtusa. Next base: position 182,003 of record BSBK01009464.1, on the reverse strand, counting down.
TGCATTGGTTAGCCCAAAAGGCATGACTAACCACTCATATAGTCCTTCCTTTGTCTTGAAGGCAGTCTTCCATTCATCTCCTTCTCTAATCCGAATCTAATGATATCCACTCTTCAGATCTATTTTTGAGAAATACATAGCTCCACTCAAATAGTCCATAATATCATCCATTCGTGGCAATGGAAACCTGTACTTGATTGTGCTCTTGTTTATTGCCCTAGAATCTATACACATCCTCCATTCTCCATTCTTCTTTGGTGCTAATACCGCTAGTACAACACAAGGACTCACACTCTCACGGATCAATCCTTTCTGTAACAGTTCATGTACTTGTCTGTTCAACTCCTCACTTTCTGCAGGTGTCATTCTATGTGCTGCCTTATTCGGAAAACTCACTCCTAGGATCAAGTCCATCTGATGACTGATCTTCTTGACTAGTGGTAATCCATCACGCAGGTTATCGGATATAATATCCTGAAACTCATTCAACAAATCTGCAACTTCTACAGGAACATCTTCTACTTCCTCTTTACCAACTTTTGGAATTAAAGCAAAACATACACGCTCATGCCTCATACCATCTAGGAAATTTCTTCCATCAACAAAAGTTATCCTTGCATTACCACATACCTTTTCTTCGGTCTCCTTCAATGGTTTTAGCTTATGTCGCACTCCATCCTTTGTCAGGGAATAGGTATTCGCACGACCATCATGTACAGCACATCTGTCAAACTGCCATGGTCTACCCAACAACATATGACATGCATCCATAGATATGATATCACACAATACCTCATCTTGGTATCCGCCAACCTTGAACTTTACTAGGCATTGTTCATTGACCATGACCTTGTGGTCATCCTGTACCCAGGCAATCCGATATGGATGTGGGTGTTTTTGTCTCTTGAGCTTCAACTTTGTCACCATCTTTTCTGACACCAAATTGTTAGTGCTTCCACTATCAATGATCACATCACAAGATTTACCTTCACACTTGCACTTGGTGCGAAACAGGCTCCTCCTTTGCTCAGGTTCATTCTCACCACTCAACAGGACTCTTCTGTTAATAAACGTTTCTTCTCTTTCAGCATCTTCAGAATTTGATGATCTGGCATCTTCATCTACATGTGCAACTCTGGCCTGGCCTTCATTTCTCCTGTCTGTTCTGCCTTGGCACTGAGGACATTCAAATGCCCTATGACCTTCTTCTCCACAGTGAAAACATGTTCCACGGAAGCCTCCTCTTCCAGATCCTTGTCCTCTTCCTCTTCCTCTCTGATCTCTATTATTTTGATCCTGGAAGCGATTGGAATTATTTCCACGCTGATTCTGACTGCTACTGGCCTCATCCTTCTTTTTCGGATCTTCATTTCGGCCACCATATGACCATCCACCAAATCGTCCATCGCGACCTCTTCCATTTTGTCTGCTCTCGAACTTCTTGTTCAGCTTTTCCCCTACTTTTAGGGCAAATTGGTATACCTCCTCAATACTGTTCATTCAAACCAGATTCAACTCCTCCTGAATGCTTGGCCTTAACTCATTAAGGTATCGGGCAAGTTTCTCCTTATCAGCTTCTACATGGCCTATTCTGATGAGGAGTCGATAGAACTCCTCTGTATACTCCTGAACAGATCTTCCTGCTTGCTTCAAACTTTGCATTTTCTTTAGTAGATCAAGCTCATAATCAACAGGAATGAACTGTCACTTCAATTTATCCACCATCCGATCCCATCTTGTGATTTTATCTTTCCCTCTTCTATTTCGCTCTAATTGAATTTCTTGCCACTAGATCTTCGCATGACCTTTCAGTCTGGCCTTCGCAAATTTGACCCTATCAGGATCCTCAACATCTTCATACTCAAAATATTCCTCATATTCATTGATCCAGTCAATCAATTTCTCTGGGTTAAGATTTCCAGAAAATGTAGGAACCTCAATCTTAGGTCTTTTCCCAATCTTGGAAATCGCCCGAAAATGTCTTTCTTCCTCCTGGTTCACAATTTCAGCTTCTTCTTCTTGATATTCTTCTTCGGCTTCATCCTCGCTTTCATCTCTGACATTAAGATTCATTCCTCTATGAATCTCTTCTTGTAGTGCTCACACTTGTCTCTGCAGCTCTCTAACCTCAGGTGTTACAACACCAGCTCTTCCGGCACATTCCCTTCATGGAGGCATTTTCACGATGCGCGCTGAAACCCTAGCCATGGTCCTGGTGCAAACTGCCTCACAGTCAGCGATCTGTTTACACACTCAAGAACTCCTGCTCTGATACCACCTGATGAAGGGTGCTCCCCTTAATACCACAACCACATAAGAGAAATAGAGAAACAACAACAATAGTATGCAAGAACAGAAAATTGGCTTCTTATTATCTCCACAAATGTGGAATTACAAACTTTCAGAATTACAATATGCAAAGCCACATGGGCATTCCCTTACAATATTCTATAGGACAAAGCCTTGAATCAATACCCAGATCTACTACCTAGAACTATTCTGAACTCCCAAGATAATAATACAACCTTCCTTATATAGGTAATTTTCCACCGCCTGGGAAGGTTCCAGAATTTTAGCCAATAAGGCCGACCAAACTTAGAATTATTTTATTTTACATTTTATTACATCATAGTCGGCTCAAGATAACCTTTGAAACCCGAACAGAAATTTTGAAGAAAATTATTTTCTGCCATTTCGGGTGGCCCAACTTTCGAAGACCATAAGTCATCACCAGTTGACCCGATCGGCTATTATAACCCCATTTCAGAAATGCCACGAAGCGCTCTATAGGCTTGACCTACACAAGCGCCCGTCACCCAAATTTTTGACCTCATCCGGGGCCTCTAAAGCCTTCAAAACTGAGTTCAAAGTTTCTGTACCCTGCTGCCAATACCAAAAATCTTCAATATCTTCCAATATACACTTGATCTGTTAATGAAACTTTACTGGTAGACTTATATGACCAAAATGAACCTCCAAGAAAGAAATCAGATCATTCTGAGCACATACGAAAATTACCAAAAATAGTAACTTTTCGTAAATAGCAGCTCTGCACAAAATAGCCCTTATTGAATACAAAAATAGAAATATTTTTGGGTGATGCAAGATTGCTCTTACACCCAGGATGCTCCTGCATCACTTTTTTTCTTCTAGTCTCCAATAGATCAATGTGTTGACATCAATGACAAACATGGTCATGAATGCAACAAAAAAGGGCTACATAACTACTCGAATAATCCCCCATAGGACATATTCAACATTCATTCCAAACAATATATGTAAAAAATGGTTTGCCTAAGTAAAACCACAGTTGAGGAATCGACCATGAAATGTAAATGAAAGAAAATACTTCAAATGTAAAGTCAATTTTAGATCTATAATAAAAATTATTATACATTCAGAAATGGACTTGATGTTGTAATTTCTATGACTATGTTCGTATGTTGTTGAATATAGTTGTATATAGCTATAATCTATCTTGAAATGTAAATAAGATTCTCTTAAAAAATGCATAGATCAGAAAATACTCCTCAAGTCTTCAATCTTACTATGCTTGATTGACTCTTTGCCTTAGGAAGAAGAGATATAATTAATTTGATATTTGTGTATTTAAAAGGATGATCTTTTTTCTTGATTGATGTATCTTCTACTTGGCCTTCATGATCGAGAGAGCCTTAATACGATGAAGAATATTTCCCTCAAAATATACCTTTGATCCTCAAAATCTTCCTTGAGAATGCTTGAGGTACAACATTTAAGGAGAGAGCTTGAATTCTAGCTTCATGATATCCAAATGAAGATAGGTAGGTTTTATATATACCCCTAAAATTAATTTTAGAGCTCAAAACTCAAATCAAGTTGAAAAGACTTAAGATTTCCCACACAACCATTATGATAGGTCTCTAATTCAAAATTTGTGGGAAACCATAGGTAATAGGATGACCTGGCTAACCAATTCCCCAAAAAAATTCATGAAACTTGTTTTAATAGTTGGTAATGTGGAAAGAATATGATAATGAAAAGAAGAATCAAGACTATATCAAACATAGTAAAAATGAATGCTTGAGAATACTAAAATGGGGGTAATTGAGCACCTAATAAAAGGTTCTTACAATTTATGATGGTACACTTATCCCCAATTTAGAGGGAGTATAAGATTACCTCATGCTCATGGTAAATTATATGAGAGCATTGGATTTTGTTTCTTTATCAAGCTAAAGGATACACAGATATACAAAGCCCCCAAGTGACTTAGGTCCTCATAAAATAAAAAACAAAGATATAAAGAAGAAACCATCAAAAGAGAGAGAGTGAGAGAGAGAAAGAGAAAAATAGCCAACTAGCCTAGCAATATTTGACTTACTTAGTAAGGTTATTCTATTCAACCCATCAAAAATGATATCCAAGCTAAGAATTGTCCACAAGGAAATCCACCATAGGAGGATTAGGCCTAAGGAAATGCTATTATGTCCAAAGGAATACACTAAATAATGTACATGGATAATAATGTGATATAATGAAAGTATAAATTCAAGGAAGGCATTGTCTCCAAGGGCATCTGATAAATGAATTAAACTATTGTGTGAGTCAAAAATGTGAAACAAGGAGCGAAGTGTATGCCCCCACATTGAAGCTATTCCAAATTTCTTAATGGGAGAAATAGATTTAACATGGCATAAATGAAACTAAAAGAGAATTCCACTATGATATACACCCAAGTAAGGACAAACCAACAAAAATGAAGCACATAAAAAAATATAGAACAAAGGGATATATCAACTTTGGGGTTAGTATGATAGTATGATCACTCATGTAAATCAAGGATTATGGGAAAATGAATAAACATCATCCCCCAAAGGTATCAAAACTATGAGAATAATGGATTTTTTTGGCTGAGAATTTAAGAGACAAAATGTAATAGATGGTGTCTACCATTTTGCATCATCCGTAATCATACAATAGAGAGACACATTTATGACAAAAGAATATGCACAACATAACAAATCTATGACATATAGAATAAATAAGGTACAAATAGAGTATTGTTTTGCAAGGTTGATTTCCTTATCACCTTTCACCAATAGAGAAACAAGGGTCAAGTAATAAATTTAAAATAAATATATAGAAAGAAGAAAATAATGAGGGAAACACAAAACAAATAGAAAAACACATAAAAGAATCACCCATACAAGAGGAGCCATTCAAGCATATCACCTACTTTTCCATCTCATTATTTAGTATTTAGGGATGGTGGATAACATGAAAGAGACACAACCTCAAGCATGAAAAATTAAGCCATTTCAACTTTCAAACAAGGAAAATTCTTTAATGACGAGTCAATGTTATTGTCACTGGAAGGTAGGGATAAAATTCAACCATATATTATAGGTAAGTCATTATTAACATGAATAAGCTCATACATTTAATAAAAATTGATAACATTAATATTATTTTCATTAGAAACATTATAATCATCATCAAGAGTATCTTATTGATCCATATTAATAAGAATAAGATTTTGGATACAAATATAAAAATCATCATGTTTATGCAATTTGATTTTGTTTAAAATAATTTCCTCCCTTGCATTATGCATAGATTGGTCAAATGAAATTGAAGCATTAGAAGGTGTCATAGGAGAGGAAATGTTTTAGGAATTAGTATCATGGGCCTTAGCATGGTTTCTACATTGGTGGTCATGAGCACAATAGTTATTTTTAGTTTTAATTAAAATTGGGATTGGTTTAGGATCAATCAAGATTAGGTCCTTTTCTACCTTTGGGGGAAGAACAAAAGGAACTACACTAGGTTGAAAGATAGGAGATGCAACAAGTCAAGTATATTTAAGATATAGGTTGTGGGATTGAAACATAAATAGGAAGAATGGAAGGTGAAAGAAGGAATCTAGGTCTAGGACAAGGAGATACCTGACTACCTTAGGATTACTAAGTTCACAAATCATTTGTACTTTGAAATTGTTATTGGACAAGAATAAATGGTCATGGTGAGTTTAAAATTTGTTGAGGTATGCTAGGCATAAATAAGTGAAGGTCAAAGTACCCACAACTTGCTAAAGGTTGATAGAAACTATGGTTAGTAATGATGACTTCTCCATTATAGAAACATTTGAAACACTTATGTATTAGAGAAACAATATATTTCATAGAAATGAACCAAGGAAGGCCAAGTCTAACTGAAATTTATCAAAAGTTTGGATGAGAACAAAGGTGACCTCTAAATATTTCTTACCAATTTCAACATAGAATGTAATGAAACAATGGCTAGGAAATGTAAAACCAATGAAAGTATTAATCATGTTATATTTAATTTTTCATAGTATTCTTGATGGAGGATTTTTGTGAAAAGATTTTATTTAGTTATAACATTCACCATGCATGTAGGATCGATAAGGACTCCACAAGAGGGAATGCCACTAATAAATTCACAGTAATATAAGGAGGACTATTAGGTTCTCTAATAGTCTTCTTAGAATTATTTATAATGCAAGGTTTAGGTTTTCTCCTTGGTTTGGGTTTGGATTAATCAATAATGTTGATAACATTATTCACCTCAGTACACATATGCTTATAATTCACAGTCATGGACTGTATAAGAGACTCAACAAAATTAGTTGAAGAGGAAGGTATGGAATTAGTAGACTCAATCATATTAGTAGAATGTGAAGGAAAGGGATTGGTATAGAATTGAAAGTTTCTATTGGGGGGAGAAATGGATTTGTTTCCTTGGTCATTAACAATCTCAAGAATTATAGTGCTAAAATCAATAAGGTCTTGGATGATGATTTCCAACTAGAAACATTTCTCAATATCATGACTAGGTTGATGATGGTATTGATAAAAGGATTTTGGAACAAAGGATTTAGATGTTTATTTTTATGGATAAATTGGTTTAATATGAAGAAGTGTTAAAAATTTAACATTATTCAACTGAAAAATCATATTATGTAAAGATTTAGAAAGAGGTGTAAAATTATGAGATGGTTTGAAAATAGATTATGAGAGAGCCACACCTTTGAATATTTTTGCAATTTTTACATCATTGTTGTTTGGTAAATTATTGATCTTGACGAACATTTTAGGTTTTTAAAACTTTTAGAATGGTTGGGATGAGATATCACTTTTATCAGCTATAACCATTGGAGTAGAGATCTCAAATTGTCTCACTTAAAGCTGATAATTATGTAACTACGCACAAATTTTGGTGAAGGAAGTAAATTTAAAAGACAATATCTTATCACCAATATATTTTTGTAAATTAGAAATGAAATATTGAACATAAAATTTAGGATCAAGATAAGAAATATAAGGATGAAAATCTTCAAATATACAAATGAAATTAGTCACTTTTTATTTAAAACCTTGTTTACAATGCATGAAATTAATCAACTAAATCTTAGGACCAAAATTATTTTGAAATTGTTGAATGAGGCATTATCAAGTTTTTAAAAAGAATAAGTAGGACAAAGAGACAAATACAAATTCCATTGTAAGGCCTTATCTCTAAATATTCTATTAAATAATTTGGAAATGTGTTTATGATCATGATAGAAGTCACTACACCATTTTTGAAATATTTTTGCATGAGTAAAGGGATCACCTTTTCTAGTATAAGTCATTAAATGAGACATTTTCATGTATTGAGGAGTAATTGTATGAATTTTGTTTAAGGAAATATGACTCTCATTGTCACAAGTGGGAATCTTGAATCTAGATTGATTAATGGAGGTAATTTGTTGTTGGAAGGATGAAATAGTTTGGAAATGACTACTGATAGAAGATTTGTTGGAGAGAGTAGTATCAGGCATATGTGAAAGGTTTCAAACATAATTAAAAATTGAAAGATTATTGGAATATGAAAATGACATATTATTGTACCTAAGTATAGATAATATTTGGAGAACACATTGGAATTGATGCAGGAGCATCTAGGGCTTAGAGCAATCTTGCATCAACCAAAAATATTTCATGTTTTTTTTTGTTTGCATTGTAATCATTTCATTTGTTGGTTTCATGTTGTGTGAATCGTACATGATGTTGAGGACCTATTTTGGAACCTTCCCCTAATATGTCATAAGGATTGGATGGACCATTTCAAAGTTGGAGTTGTTTTACTTGTCGTCGGAGCCATATTTTCTTGTAGTTTTGGTGCTGATTGCGCATCTTGGAGATATTGATCCTTATTGAATCAGCCTTGGCGCTCTTAGGGAATTAAAAAAGACCTAAAATAATATCTTTTACCAATATTGTAATCCCTAATTCATTATGAGTAAAAATTTATGGCCATTTTTCTCGGGTACCTATTTTCTGGAAGTTTTCATGCGAAACGTGGAGTATTTCTTCTTGCACGGTTCCATGTGATGAGATGGGGTGTTTTGTAGTTAAGGGAATGTTCTTGGGTCATGTGTGGACCTAAATACAAAGCCACATTAAGTTTTTATCACTCTTTCATTAGTTTTGGTTTAAATCTTCCAGACTGGACCTATATTGTAATTAAATGCCTGATTGGCCGACTTGTGGCTTAGCTGGCTATATATTGAGAGTTTGGGTAGATGTTTAGAGGAGAGGGTAGTAGATGTGTGGTAGTATGAGAGTAGAAGCATAATTGGATCCTGGAGATCTTGTAAATTAGATGTTTTATCCGATATTGTAACAACAAAGCTAGTGGTTTGCATGCTTGGAGACAAGGAGATTGCTTGGAGGCTTGTGAGCTCAAGTTTAGATTTGCCTTAGTGTTTCCATTAGTTGTTGATGTGTTTTAGAGCTGTACTAGCTTGGATACTTTGTAATTCATTTTATAAGGCCGCAAATCGAAAGGCCTTACAGTCGGGCATGTTGAATGAAATTCTTTTTTGAAGCATCATATTGTTGAATTCCACTGTGCTTGTTGTTGTTATAATCAGCAGTGTAGGTTTGGACCATCCATTATTGGATCCTCCATCCCTTCCCTGTGTTAGGAACACTTTAAGTAGGAGGAATGATAATATTAGGAATACTTCTAGGAGAAACATGTATAAGAAATATTAGAAAGAGATGTGGTCATGAGAGTTTAAGTATATGTATGAACACTAGGTAATAAGGTTATAATATGAATATAAGTCTCAACACAAGTATTGGATTTAGATAGACCAAGATTTTGAACACAATCTTTGATAGGTTTAATATTTTCATCAATAAGATGAGAGATACCATGAAACAAATAAACATCTTTCTCATCATTGTGAATCAACTTCATCATCCCTTCTACTAAAACAATGACTTCCATATTAGAATGCTCTTGATCTAACCATTGCTCAAAATTTTCAAATAATGGAAATGTTTTTTCTTTTGGATTGGGGATGCTCTTAAGGTTTCATCTTCATCATCGGAAGATTGGGAGGACTTATTTTAAATGATAAAAAAAATGTAATTAGTAGGAATAATAGTATTATCAATATTCCTAGGAAACATAGAGGACTAGGGATAAAATAAACTTATAAGTCTATGATCTATGCCCACAAGAATGCTATATGTAAGACTCGAGATTATGAACTAATGCACAAGATGGTGAAATAAATATATTTTTAGATAATGAAAATGAAAAATTATGTAATATAAATGTAATTAAGATGTAATTTCAAATGAAACTAATAAAATACAATGCAAAAAAATAAGATCTAGACACAAAATCAAAGTTGAAATATCATGCATTGTGCTCACTAAAAGGCAACACAAATGAATTATGTTAGATGTTAGAGTAAGGGGTTCTAGTGTAGATCCCTAATATGGTATCCACCAAATCATAAGTTTTTTTAGAAGGACGATGACCGACTAGGTTGAAGTAAGCTTAAGTGCTCAATGAATCCAATGATCCTTCAAAGTAATCAAGGGTTGATTAAGAAAATGTGAGTTGATAGTCCAATGTACAAGGCTAAAAATGAGGAAAATAGGAGTTTCAAAATACATACAAAGTAATGAAGAGTAGGTAGGTGAATTATATAAGTTGAAACAAAGCCTAGAGACTAAAACTAAATTGTAAAATAAATTTCAAGAGGATCTAGAGGGACTATGTTGAGTTAGTCAACCTGTTCCTAGGACTAGGGGATGGTCCCACAATAGTGTGTCCCCTTTTTGGCCAATTTTGACATAGAGATCAACATTCTCAGAAAAAAATTCACTTTTGAACACCTGTTGCTGCAAAACTATTAGGAATTTGAAGATGATGTAAACTAGAGTCTTTTAGAATTTTCCTTCTAATTATTAGATATATTTTTTTAAAAAAAATTAAAATTCATTTAGACTCATTTTTCCTTCTTTGAAAAGCGGTTTGTGTGAAAAAACTATGTTTTTAAGGAGTTACTGTCACTTGGATCAACATATGTTTTTTTAAAAAATATGATAACGATGTAATTATTTTGATATTATATTTCTCACTTCAATATCTAAAGGATGCAATTAGTTTCATTCATTTTGGGTCAATATTTCATAGTTTATTAAGGTCTAAAGTGATAGTAACTATAATTTAGACATAAAGTCACTTGGATTACTCTAACTTGATCTGTGTATATCAAAATTCATTTTATTTTTTTTAATAGAAAGGTAACACAACTACTCTTTTCCTACATATTTTTCATTTTTTTTTTGTAATTTACTATTTTTTGTGAAGTCTTGAAGAGATGGGTTGTTGAATGACCAAACAACCTATGTTTAGTTAAGGTAATATTTAAAAGTGATAATGAACTCAATATGTATTAAAATTATATTTATTAGAAAGCTTGTTCCAAATAGCATAATTTGACATCGTATATATTAAAAAGACATCTTGTTTGGTCCTTGTCCTGTGCCTTGAAAGCCCATTTTTTTGTAGTTTACTTTTTTTCTGAGGACAAAATTTCAATTTAGGGGTCTTCACGTGAAGACCCCCTTCACTTGAAGACACCTTAGGGGATTCATGTGAAGGGTCTTCACTTGAAGACCCTCATGTGAAAAGTCCGGGGGAGAAACACCCCACCACAATTTTTCCTATCCTACTTCGAGCTTATAGTATTCATGTTTTTGTTCATTTTATTAAATTTTGATGTCTTTCTTGAAACAAAATAGTTGGAAAATAGTGCATATGTTTTTTGGCGTGTCTTCAATTATTTTTTCAAAGACTTGTATTGGTGAATTTTATTTTTCTCTTTGAATGTAAATATTGTCTTCTTTTGCAATTGCAAAAAGATTTGATATTGTTCAATTTGTCATGTTGTTGATTGTTTACAATCAATTTGTGTAGATTGTCAGTGGGAATTGTGGGTTCTATCAATTTATGCTTGTAATTACTTCTTATTATTTTTTGAGCTTGTGTACTGATGTTCATTGTTGTCTATTGTCTTTTGGTTCCATGTCTTTTTGTACTTGGTTTTCATTGAGTTCTATTAACTTTTTGTCATTTCTGATTGTTGAACTTTGCATGTCATGTTTGTTTTCTATATTTTTAAAAGTTTTTGTAAAGTTCTTTATTGTTGTTTTTTTTCATGTTGCATCTCGAGATGAACAAGGGGTTCAAGATGTCTAGAAAGTGGATTAGCATCATGGAAAAGTAGTGAGTATGATTGTGTATCAGAAGATTTGTTAAAGTAAAAGTACTTTCTTCCTCTTGCTGATGACCAAATAGATATTTGTATATTTAACCACTTGGAAAGCCAACAAATACAGAATACATCTCCCCAAAGTTCATTTGGACTATTGGTCATTGGTGGTTTTACAAATAGTCACATTCTCTCTAAATACACATCTGCATTTCTGACTTTATGTAACTCATACAAAGTTTGGGGATCCGATTCATGGTTGTAGGAGTCAATTGCATCCGTGTCATGTCTTTCGAGGAAAGTCATGAAGTAATCAATAGTTACTTCACACAATTGATTTGATGTATACCTATTTTTTAGTAACATTTGCAAGGAATCAAACAAGCAATCTCCCACATTATATTTAAATGCGCTTATTCTATATAGTCATTTTCTATAGTGCATTATCAATGTCACATTGTATAGTTTGTGTTATGTTTTTGTATTTCTCTACATCTACAATTTCTATTTTTGGTATATTTTTTGATAGAAAAAGAAACAAGGGGGTGCTGGCCCATGGTACAAAAAGACTAGAAGCACATTAACAACATATTAATTGCACTAGTCACACAGTAGAAAGTCACCAAAGAAAAAGTGTCTCATCTACCTCTATCAAAAACAAACTTAAAGGTCCTTTTCAAAAATAATGAACTAGAGTAGCTTAACCAGAAAGTAAATAACATATTATCAGTAACATGCCACATAGGGCTAATCCAGAGTCTAAAAAACTTAACCATAAAATAGGAAAGAAAAATATGGGACATGGGGCCAATAGGCCCAAACTAGAACAAAAACCTCATGGCACCAACAATAGCTAGGATCTCCCATCTGGATGTTTAGACATCAAGGTTGTGGCCCACTCTTCCTGAAGAAACATGAAACAGGAAGAGGTCTTTTTTATCATCATCAGCTTCCAATTTACCACCAACCATCTTCTCCTACACATTGCATAGGGTCACAGTCGACGCGTGCATGACTTTGAGGACAAATTTGTTTGAATCTATGATGCAGACTTTGATTTCTCTCATGTCTTGTTTGAGGCCCAGGATTTCATTATCTAGCTCATTGAACTTTTGTTTAAGGGAACCTTTAAACCTGTCATTATCCCCCATCGCCACAGTAGTGTGCTTAGTACGAGGGGATTTGGTCTACTGGGTGTGGGGAGAGGGCTGGAGTAGGGTATTGCTATGAGGCATATCATCCATCACCGATGGGGGATTCAAGAGGGGAACACTGCTAGACCTCTATGAGCTCAAGTGCTCAGCCGAGGAGCCCTTAATCAAACTAGAGGAGGCAGAGGTGTCCATATCCTCTAAATAGGAATTTTCCTTAGAAGTCATTTCTTTGAGTCTTCTTTGCATTTCTCCATGGAAATTATGTTAGAACAGTGCACAGTACCCTTGAAATCCACTTCCAACTCAACCTGGCTGCCCGAATTCCTCTATTTTTTGGGATTCCTCTTAGTTTCAGGGGTGCTATCAGTCATTGTCTTATGCTTAGCTTCCATGGAATCCAATACATGGGATTCCTCTAAATCCTTCACCCTTTTAAAGGGGTTCCTTAGACATCTCTTGTGGCCTTTACCATCATGTGGAACCAGGTGAGTCTCCTGGATCTCCTAGATAGACTGAGAGGGGGACTGAGAGGGGTTATTGGCTCCCAAAGGAGAAACGTCCTGGGTGACATCGTTAATAATAAGGGGGGTTTGGGGTGGAGGGAAAATACCTTTATGGATGTTGTACAGATAGAGCAAGAGGCCTTGGTGAAGGATGGGGATCAGCTTCTCTGGATTCTTATTTTCTTTAATATCCAGGATGTTGCTTTCCAATGAGTGGAGGAGGTAAAATGAGATGGAAATGAGGTCCCTATTCTTGATGTGGTTGAGGAACGCCAGATGATAAAAATAAAACACGGTGAATTTACCCTCAAGAGTGAAGTATTTCATAATAATGTGACACACCTTGGGCCAAAACTCAGGGAGAAGCTCACAGTTGAATCCCCCAGACTTTTTCACATGCTTCTCACCCGGCCTGAAGAACTGGTTGAGACTGGTAATGTCCGGTGTCCAGTTGGTTTTCTTATACTTCCTACCCTCGCTTGACAGTCCTATCTCTTTAGCAATGACCTCCTCATTTTTTGGTATGTTGAGTTTGTTTTTTCCATCAAATTTTTGGATAGATATGCATGTCTTGCCCTTATCCATAAATAAAATAGGTTTTTGTTATTCGTAAATCAGATGGCACCCATTAGTTTTTCGCTGCTATGTTTCTCTAGTACTATGATGGTGGTTGTTCTATTTGAAGAATTAAAAAATGTTGATGCAACATTTGGAAAACCAAAATAATTGTGTAAATAATAAAGGAAGGATTTTATTTTTTTTGATAAATTACATAAATTACTACATTCCATAGAAAGCATGAGTGAAATGATTCTAGGAAATATGTGGTTACAACCTTGTATTTTTTGTTCAGAAGTTGGGTTGTCTTCGATCTTTATAGGTTTTTCTATTAATTTGCAGATGACGATATCACTGGTTCACCTTGCAAAATCAAGAATATTTATTTAGTCAGAGTCTCTTTACAAACTAAGAAATGAAAACAAAATTACAAGTAGTATGATGGATGTTAGTAAATCAAGATATCTAGAGATCTATTTTGGAACAACATGTTCATTGGAATTACAATAATCAATGAATAAGTGTCACATCTTTCATTTGCAAGTCAAAATTTAGTTATGTATTTGAGTTGTTTGGACTTTGGTGCAGTTCAAAAAATTTCTCAGTTGTTTGCATATCCAATATCTCTTGTTGTCCAATGTTGAAGTAAATGGTGTTTTTTGTTTGCAAAAACTGCAAATTTTGATTGAAAAATGGGCACTTGTTCTTCTGTGCAATTTCAAGCAGTGAACATTCATTATGGGTAGTGTTATAGCCTTGATTATTCTTAAATATTCTATGGTATAATAATTTGAATAAATTCAATATGAAAAGAATGGAATTGCCTGAAAGTTAAAAGTATGTACCTATCCAGAATAACAGTTTTGTAAATAGTTGTCAAAGGGGCATAATAGATTTGAAGGATGCCTTGACCCAAATAGTAGGAAGCCCAATTTGAAAAAGAATCAACAAATTACTATTAGATTATTAATTCATGTTAATTAAACCTAGTGTAGTTGATGAGATCTATTAACTTTAATACAATAGAAACCTATTTCAATCTATTGACATATATATTTATGTAACTATTAGCATTCCCAAACATAAAGAAAATTTTAACAATTTTTTATTTTGCTAATTCTGAAAACAAGTGCAACTATAATTGGTTGATGCACTACACTCCTACTCTATTATAAAGAAGATCCTTGACAACTACACCCAATGAAAAAATAAATTAACAAAAAGGTATTATATGAAAGTGAACATCAAAGAGTGAGAAGTTGAGGAGTATTTAAAAAAGAACTTAGCAACCCAACTATTTAAAAGAAAACAATGTTAGCTTAATTATAAGTTGCAGCAATGATAAGATCTCAAAGCAACATTTGAGGTAACAGTGCATTAATATATTTCTATATTTGTTGTAAATAGGGTATGGGAATTGATGAACTCTTAGCTTTAATATCTTCTATATAATAGAAAATTGTGGTTAAATAATAAATGAAAGAAGAAATCATTGGCAACATATGTATATAGAGAAACTTGGATGAGTTTTAAAAGTCAACGTATATGGGAAAACTGCAACAAAGTTTTGCCTAAGATGCTATTAGAAAATTGATGAAGGGTGCTCCCCTTAATACCACAAGCACATAACAGAAACAAAGAAACAACAACAATATGCAAGAACAAAAAATTAGCTTCATATGATCTCCACAAATGTGGAATTAAAAACTTTCAAAATTACAATATGCAAAGCCTCATGGGCATTCCCTTACAATATTCTGTAGGACAAAGCCTCGAATCAATACCCAGATCTACTACCTAGAACTGCCCTAGACAACACTATGAGCCTTCTTTATATAGGCATTTCCCACCGCCCGAGAAGGTTCCAAAAATTTAGCCCTAAGGGCCAACCAAACTTAGAATTATTTTATTTTTCAATTTATTACATCAAAGTAGGCTCAAAATAACTTTTGAAACCCGAACAAAAATTTTGAAGGAAAATTATTTTCTGCCATTTAAGGTGTCTTGACTTCCGGAGACCATAATTCATCACCAGTTGACTCGATTAACTATTATAGCCCCATTCCAGAAATGCCACGAAGTGCTCTACAGGCATGACTTGTGCAAGCACCCATCACCCAAATTTTCAACCTCATCTGGGGCCTCTAAAGCCTTCAAAACTGAGTTCAAAGTTTCTATACCCTACTACTAATACCAAAAATCTTCAATATCTTCAAAACTGGACCTGATCTAGCCATGAAACTTTTTCGGAAAGCTTATATGACTGAGATGAACCTCCACATGTAAAATCAAAACATTCTGAGATCGTAAGACCAACTTACTAAAAATAGCAAGTTTCCATAAATAGCAGCTCTACACAAGACAACCCTTATTGAATACAAAAACATAAATATTTTTGGGTGATGCAAGATTCCTCTTACACCTAGGATTCACCTGCATCAGACACCCAGGGTAATTTGAGAAGTGACCCCATCACAAATCAGGTGTGCAGAGGAAAACCAAGAGGGTTAACCTCCTCCTTTGTTAGCCTTGATGAATCTTCAATAGGCCATCCTTTCCATTTGGCCAAATACTCTTCATAGGTCATGTTCCTTGTGCTTCTGCCAACATGACTATCTAGTATGTCTTCAATCTCCTTGATATCTGCACTGGTTGCTGGAATACTCCACTGTGCTGCTGTAACCTCATCTTCAACACCTCCTTCATGATACTCTATCAAATCTGAAATGTTAAACACTGGTAAAATATTCAGCTCAGTAGGCAATTCTACCTCATATGCATTTCCTGAATCATGCTTCTTTAGTATCATACATAGCCCAAAATTCTTCATTTTCAACTTGTTATATGTACCAATCAAAAATCGGTCCTTTCCAAATGAACCATGACTTCATCTCCAACCTGAAATTCCTTATGCCTCCTTTTCACATCTTCTTTAGCCTTATACTGCGTATTCATCTTGGCAATATGCTTCCTCACCTCCTCATGGATGTTCTTCAAGTGTTCTGCAAAATCTTCAGCTTTAGGACTACTTATTTCTCCTTTATCTTTCTCAATTCTGATGCATTTCTAGGACTACTCCCATATACAATCTAGAATGGTGATTTACCAGTGCTCCTATTGATAGAATTATTATATACAAATTCTTCCTGTGGTAAAATCAAATCCCATCCTGTTGGCTTATCTCCAACCAAACATCTCAGCAAATTTCCCAAATTCCTATTCACCACCTCTGTCTATCCATCAGTTTGTGGATGGTGTGATGAACTGAACCTCAAATCTATCTTCAACTTCTTCCACAATGTACACCAAAAATATCCAGCGAACTTAGTGTCTCTATCTGAAACTATGGTCTTCGCAAAACCATGTTGTCTCACTATTTATCTAAAAACAATTCTGCTATATGAACAACATCATTAGTCTTCTTGCAGGGAATGAAATGTGTCATCTTCAAAAATCTATCAACCACCACAAAAATTTAATCATGTCCCCGCTGTGTCCTTGGTAAACCAAGAACAAAGTCCATAATGATATCCTCCCAAGGCTTCTCTGGTATAGGTAATGGCTGATAAAATCCTATATTCTGCTTCACTCCCTTCGCCATCTAACATACTCTGCAACTCTGTACAAACTTCTTGACATCTTGCTGCAACTATGGCTAATAATAATTTTCACTAACCAAAGCAAGGGTTTTATATCGACCAAAATATCCAGCCAATCCTCCACTATGCTTCTCCTTGATGAGATTCTCCCTCATGGAACTTTGTGGAATGCACAATTGACTCCCTCTAAATAGCATATCATCCTGGATGATAAAATCCAGCCATTTCATCCTATCTAGAGTAACAGGTTCTTTACAAGCTTTCCAAGCTTCACCAAAATCAGGATCCTCTGGATACAAATTCTTGAGTTCCTTGAACCCAATCACCTTAATCTGCATCTCTATTAGCAATAGTAGCCTTCTGCTAAGTGCATCTACAACCCTGTTAGACTTTCCACTTCTGCGTTTCAAAACAAATGTATAACTCTGCAAAAACTCAACCCATTTTAAATGCCTTTGATTCAACTTTCGTTGACTATTCAAATATTGCAAAGCTTGATGATCAGTATAGAAAACAAACTCCTTAGGAAGCAAATAGTGTCTCCACTTCTTCAATGCTTGAACTATAGCATAAAATTCCTAATCATAAACATAATATTTCCTCTTGGCATCATTTAACTTCTCACTGAAATAAGCAACAGGTTTGCCTTCTTGGCTCATAACAGCTCCTATTGCAGTACCGCTAGCATCATAGTCTACTTGAAACACCTTATTAAAATATGGAAGTGCTAAAATAGGTTGTTCTGTAACTTTTTGTTTCAACAATTGAAAACTCTTTTCTGCCCCATTAGTCCACTTAAACTCTTTTTTATCCCCTCTAATTGTTTCAGTCAAGGGACCACAAATATTGCTAAAATTTATGATAAAATTTCTGTAAAAACTAGCTAGACCATGAAAAGATCTTACCTCAGTAGCACTCCTTGGAGTAGGCCATTCAAGGATAGCCTGTACCTTTTCTGGGTCTATTTTTAGACCTTCTGTTGAAACTAAAAATCCCAAATACACTAACTCTTTCTTCACAAAACTGCACTTCTTCAAATTAATCAACAATTTCTCATCTCTCATCTTCTCAAACACCATACAAATTTGCATCATATGTTCCTCCAATGTCTTGCTAAAGATCAAAATATCATCTAGGTAAACAATGACAAACTTACCCAGAAATTCTTTCAGAACCTCGTTCATGAGCCACATGAAAGTGCTCGGTGCATTGGTTAGCCCAAAAGGCATGACTAACCACTCATACAGTCCTTCCTTTGTCTTGAAGGAAATCTTTTATTCATCTCCTTCTCTGATCCAAATCTGGTGATATCCACTCTTCAGATCTATCTTTGAAAAATACACAGCTCCACTCAAACAATCCATAATATCATCCATTCATGGCAATGAAAACCTATACTTGATTGTGATCTTGTTTATTACTTTGGAATCTATACACATCCTCCATTCTCCATTTTTCTTTGGTGCTAATACTGCTAGTACAGCACAGGGACTCAAACTCTCTTGAATCAACCCCTTCTACAATAACTCATGTACTCGTCTATTCAACTCTTCACTTTCTGCTGGTCTCATTCTATGTGCTGCCTTATTTGGCAAACTGGCTCCTAGAATCAAATCCATCTGATGACTGATCTTCCTTACCAGTGGTAATCCATCAGGTACATTATCAGATACAATATCCTGAAAGTCATTCAACAAATTAGCAACCTCTACAGGTACATCCTCTACTTCCTCTTTACAAACTTTTGGATTTAAAGCAAAACACACATGCTCATGCCTCATACCATCTAGAAATTTTATTCCATCAACAAATGTTATTCTTGAATTGCCACATACCTTTTCTTCAGTCTCCTTCAATGGCTTTAGCTTATGTCGCACTCCATCCTTTGTCAGGGAATAGGTATTCACACGACCATCATGTACAACACATCTATCAAACTTCCATGGTCTACCCAAAAACATATGACATGCATCCATAGATATGATATCACATAGTACCTCATCTTGGTACCCGCTAATCTTGAACTTTACTAGGCACTGTTCATTGACCATGACCTTGTGGTCATCCTGCACCCAGGCAATCCGATATGGATGTGGGTGTTTCTGTCTCTTGAGCTTCAAATTTGTCACCATCTCTTCTGACACCAAATTGTCAGTGCTTCCACTATCAATAATCACATCATAGCATTTACCCTCACACTTGCATCTAGTGCGAAACAGGCTCCTCCTTTGCTCAGGTTCATTCTCACCACTCAACAAGACTCTTCTATTAATCAGCGTTTCTCCTCTTTCAGCATCTTCAGAGTTTGATGATCTGGCATCTTCATCTACATGCACAACTCTGGCCTAGCCTTCATTCCTCCTATCCATCCTTCCTTGGCATTGAGGACATTGAAATGCCCTATGACCTTCTTCTCCATAGTGAAAACATGTTCCACGGAAGCCTCCTCTTCCTGAACCTTATCCTCTTCCTCTTCCTGTCTGATCTCTATTGTTCTGATCTTGGAAACGATTGGAATTATTTCCTCTCTGATTTTGACTGCTACTAGACTCATCCTTCTTTTTTGGATCTTCATTTCGGCCTCCATATGACCGTCCACCAAATCATCCACCGCAACCTCTTCCATTTTGTCTGCTCTCGAACTTCTTGTTTAGCTTTTCCTCTACTTTTACAGAAAATTGGTATGCCTCTTCAATACTGTTCATTCGAACTAGATTCAACTCTTCCTAAATGCTCAGCCTCAACCCATTAAGGTAATGGGAAACTTTCTCCTTATCCGCTTCTGCATGGCCTATAATGATGAGGATTCAATAGAACTCTTCTGTATACTCCTGAACAAATTTTCCTATTTGCTTGAAACTTTGCATCTTCTTCAAAAGGTCAAGCTCATAATCAACAAGAATGAACTGTCACTTCATTTTATCCACCATTCGATCCCATCTTGTGATTTTATCTTTCCCTCTTCTATTTCGCTCTTATTGAATCTCTTGCCACCAGATCTTGGCATGACCTTTCAGTCTGGCCTTCGCAAATTTGACTCTATCAGGATCGTCAATATCTTCATACTCAACATATTCTTCACATTCATTGATCCAGTCGATCAACTCCTCTGGGTTAAGATTTTCTAAAAATGCAGGAACCTCAATCTTAGGTCTTTTCCCAATCTTAGAAATGGCATGAAAAAGTCTTTCTTCCTCCTGGTTCACAACTTCGACTTCTCCTTCTTGATCTTCTTCTTCAGCTTCATCCTTGCTTTCATCTCTGACATTAAGATTTATTCCTTTGTGAATCTCCTCTTACAATGCTTGCACTTGTCTCTGGAGTGCTCTAACCTCAGGTGTTACAACACTAGCTCTTCCACCACGTTCCCTTCATGGAGGTATTTTCATGATGCACATTGAAACCCTAACTACGGTCCTAGTGCAAACTGCCTCACAGTCGGTGATTTGTTTACATATTCAGGAACACCTGCTCTGATACCACTTGATGAAGGGTGCTCCCCTTAATACCACAAGCACATAACAGAAATAGAGAAATAACAACAATATGCAAGAACAAAAAATTGGCTTCTTATTATCTCCACAAATGTGGAATTACAAACTTTAAAAATTACAATATGCAAAGCCTCATGGGCATTCCCTTACAATATTCTATAGGACAAAGCCTCAAATCAATACCCAGATCTACTACCTAGAACCGTCATAGACAACACTACGGGCCTTCTTTATATAGGCATTTCCCACCACCCGAGAAGGTTCCAAAAATTTAGCCCTAAGGGCCGACCAAACTTAGAATTATTTTATTTTTTAATTTATTACATCAAAGTCAGCTCAAAATAACTTTTGAAACCTGAACAGAAATTTTGAAGGAAAATTATTTTTTGCCATTTCAGGTGGCCTGACTTCTGGAGACCATAAGTCATCACCAGTTGACCCGATTGACTATTATAACCTGATTTCAGAAATGCCACGAAGCGCTCTACAGGCTTGACTTGCGCAAGTGCCTGTCACCCAAATTTTTGACCTCATCTGGGGCCTCTAAAGCCTTCAAAATTGAGTTCAAAGTTTCTGTACCCTACTGCCAATACTGAAAATCTTCAATATCTTCAAAACAAGACCTGATCTAGCCATGAAACTTTGCTGGCAGGCTTATATGACTGAGATGAACCTCCACATGTAAAATTAAAACATTCTGAGATTGTAAGACCAACTTACTAAAAATAGCAAGTTTTCATAAATAGCAGCTCTGCACAAGACAACCCTTATTGAATACAAAAATAGAAATATTTTTGGGTGATGCAAGATTTTTCTTACACCCAGGATGCTCTTGCATCAAAAATTAGAAAATCATTTCATACTTTTGTAGACATCAGATAAAAAAACATTTGACAACATCTGAAAATTATGCTATAGAAATATAATGAAGACTTATATTTGAAGAAGATTTCATATGAAGGTAGGAACAATATGGCAAATAGAAGCATATTGAAGGCAACTGCATCTAGAGATGAGAATATAAAATAATTGTATAATAAGATTATATGCACAGACAAAAAGAAAAATTTGGCAGTCATTAAAAAATACAGAGAAGCTTATGGATTTGTATAAAAAACTATGGCATTTTGAAAACCTAAAGAATATCCTTTTAAAAATATGGAAATTTGAAAATCTAATGGATTTTTTTGGAAAAGAATTGTAAATGGTAAAGAGGCTTCTATACATAGATTGCAATGGTATAAATGGAATTTGGTCATCAACGTTGTGGTAAAAATATTCTCAACATAAATTGTAGCTGTGGTTGTACAACTCTATCATTTTTTAAAGTTGGAATGATGGAACTTTAGTTAGATTATTCTTTTAAATGATTGTTGTGTAGCCTTGTTGATTTTGAAAGCTGGAATTTAAGAGGGTTTTCTATAGAAGCAATTAAATATTGCTAGATTTATTTGAAAATTTTATTATTATGAAAATCAGATAGACTAAGCATTCATGTTAGCTTGAGAAGAATTAGTTTTTCTAGTAGAGTACGAGTTTTAGCTTCCTATATTAGAAATTCCACATTGTTACTATCATATTTGTAAAACTAAAACTAGTTGAATATTTATTCATAATATAAACTATTATTTCTATTTCATATTTGAATATGAGAATTCAAGGATCATAATAATGACTAAAGACTAAAAGAAGAAAGTATACATTTTTTTATAAAACTAACTAGTACTGTGTAGTAGGTGGGATTTAGTCTAACTGTGGCATAGAGGGTCAGCTAGCTCAAACATCAAACTACTGTGACCTTAGTCACAATTGATATTACTAAGTGGTGCAGGAGCACCTATGAAGACACCTAAGGTCACCATGGATCCAATTAGAGATAGAAGGACAAAAGAATCCTTAAAGGTTAATTGGGATCTTTTGAAGCCTTTAATGGCAATTTGTAACAGTCAATTTAATTTAAAATTTAAATGTCATAGAAGTTTTGATAATGACTTAGGACCAAAATCATGTATGAATGGCCAATAGTGTCAATAAGGGGTCTAATTTATTTAGGGGAATCAATTAGGTCCTAAAATAAATAATAAATTGAATGGGATAGAATTTAATAGGTTTTTAATAGTAATATGCAATAAAATGTAAGTTGGAAATTCAAATATTTGAATTCCAACAGTTATGAGCATTTAGGAGGGAAAATAATTTAAAGAGTTTTTAGACTTAACTAAACCTTCCTACTGATCCAGATTGGTTGGGGAAGTTTATAGGAAGTTTATTTAATGATTGGAGAGGTTTTTGTATGGACATATAATGAAATGTATGGACTGTCTCAGAAATAGGTAATGAAAATTCAAAATTTTTTATTATTTCCATATGTCATTTGCATGGTTTGAATCCTTACAAGTTTTATTATTGTTTCTAAGGTTTTAAGGATATTATTTTCATCATTTCAAACAATCTTTGATGCTCTGAAAGTTTATTTGAATCAGATTTTACCAATAGGTGCTAACTGGTCTTTGAAAGTCACATATTTTACTTAATAGTTTGGTCTTTTTGCAATGAAATGGATCATTCCATGAATGAAAACATTATGATTCTCATGGAATGATTCCATTATGTCTTCTAAAATATTCTTCTAACATGATCTTATCCAGAAAAGTTGAAGGAGACAGGTGATCACCAAGAATAGTGAAGGAAACTTGAAGAAATTGCTTGCTAGAGTGTATCAGCAGGAGTTTGGCCTTAAAGAGGGCATGTTTTTGTTTGAAACAGAAAAATTACATGTCAAATAAGTCATGAATCCTAAAGGAGGGGTTTTGGAAGTGAGTTTTGGGTCATTTCTAGAAGGCCCTAGTTTTTGGAGCCATTTAAATGAGAGATTTTGAGTTTGACCATATGGGAAGTTGCTAGGTGAAAACCAATACTATAATCCTTTGTTTTTGGGTATAAATAGGGACTTCTAAAAGTTATAGTGTCTAGGGATAAGTATTTTTGGTAGTTCCTTTGTAAAGTGGCCCAATTAGGCCTAGTGGCAATACTGGAATCAGCAATTTTATGCACAGTTGGTCCAAAAGAGTAATAATCCATTTTCCAATATGTTGTATAACTTCCAAATGGGTATCTGAATCCAAAATTTAATTTTCTGGTGTTTTGTAAAGTCTGGTCCAAAAGTCCAAAAGTTAGGAAACACATGGCTACTAGGTAGGATTGCTAGGGGTTAGTAACTCATTTTGAGATATCTGATCAAGAGGCTTAAAGAGAATTTATAACCAGTCAAGAAAAGTTTTGTGGGGTTTTTTGGGACCCTAGGAAGTCTTGTGGTTGGCCTTGTGTCATTTGGAAGTCATTTGACCTCTTGGAGCAAGTGGATTCCCTTGGTACATGGTGAGACCTTGGGATTGTTTTACAAGGTGTAGAGTCTTGATGTCCAATTTGTGGAGTTCTTCAAGCCTCTGCATCACTAAGCCATGACAAGAAGGGAAAGTGTATAAAATATTTCTCAATTTTTTATTTTTTTAATAAATGTACAATAACACACATGAATTTGTTTAAAGAAGAAAATACTCTAATTTTCTCCTCTGACCTTATATTTTTTAATTTAAAATAATATTATAATTAAAAATATATTATATTAAATTGAATAACATATTATATAATATAATTATTACAATACCCAACATGTCTCCCTCTCGAGACGAGGATTAGTTACTTAGATATAAAATATGTAATAAATATAAATAGATATTTAATACATAATATTGAAATTATAATGATATGACCCTTATACATTTATTATTATATTATTCTCAAAAAATTACTTTCTTTATATAAAATATAATATATAATAATTAAAACATATATATTTTAAAAAATTTAAAAATATTTTTAAAAAATTAAAATCTAAATAATAATAATAATATATAGATTAAAATAAGTCAAACATAAAATATGAATTCTACTTATGATATGATATTAGGAAACATTACCGATTCCAAAAACTTATTGTTTCACCTTTTTTCACTTCGAATAGAGCTATGACCAAGAAAAACATTATATTTATATTATATAAATATAATAATAATAAATTGCTGGAAGTGCAAGATTGAATTTTTGTTTTCATGCACCTCAATACATAAAAGTAATTTTTTCTAGTTGTCAAAGATTTTTAATTAAGAAAGTCAATTTTGGCATTGAGGTGAGCCAAGGCATCATATTCAAGGTTGCTTCCTTTGTGCTTTGTATTCTACCATCAGATGAATTTTAAGCAAGGGTATGTGTATACTAGATTAAGTGGCAAGTGTCAAACCTACAACTCCCCTTATCTATGTGATAAGACAAGTAGAAAAATTGACAAGTAACATGAGTAAATATAGTCTTCACTAATGAGCTAATGGACATCAAAATGTGGTGGCATTCACTTAAATTGTTTGAAAAAGCGTTGAGAGATGAGGATTTATGGAATGCAATGGTTGAAAGATGTGCATATACTGGTTTCCTTGAGGAGACAAATGCATCAAACAAACGGTTAGTGTTAATTTCTTGAGCATCTTTACAGTTCTATATCTTTACTGTAGTTTTCTCTACCAATGGTGTTCTTTCATTTTGAATAATTTTATCTATTCTTTTAATTAATGATAGAGTTAGTTTTCCATTTTTTATGCTCTTTTTTTATTGGCTCTGTTTTCTCGCCAAAATTTCTCTTTTCTTTCTTTCAGCCACATGTTGTCTAGGTTTGGTTTAATTTGTATGCAAATGCGATCTCATGGAATTTAATGATTGCATAATATAAAAGAATGGATTGGTTGAAAAGGTGTTGCAAAGTTTGAACAACGTAGAATTGGTGGGTGGAAAGCTAGATTCTAAAACATTTGTTAGCATTCTCTCAACTTATGCATTTTTAAATTTGATGAAATTCCATGTCTGTATGTTGTTCTAAAGCTCCTTATTTTAGAATATCTGGGGTTAACAAAGAAGTTATGACCACATGTAGGTCAAAATTTACAACACATTATTAAACAAGTTACATGTACATTGAAGAAGTATTAAATCTCCTTATTTTAGAATATCTAGGGTTAAAAAGAAGTTATGAACACATGTAGGTCGAAATCTACAACACATTCTCAAACATGTTACTTGTACAATGAAGAAGTATTAATTTTGATGGATAAAAATAGGGATGTCTTTTTCATAAGATGGTTTAAGAAGTTTCAGCCTATGAAATAAGATATCTCTACTTAATAGACAAAAGTTATGCAGGTAATAATAATTAGAAGATAACGTTTTGAGAAATGCAAATTGAGTCAATGTAAAAGTACAACCTTTTAAATATTCTGTACATTGGTACTCAATTATTTATGTTGTTCCCTATAGCACATAGCAATTAATGATCATGTTGATGCCTAGGATAAAAACACCTCTATAATTGTAACTATAGCTTATAGAAATGTAGAAACCCTAGAAACTACAACAATCCTTGTCACAGGGAGAATGTAGCTGTGATCATTTACTGAGGTAAAAAAAATCTCATGTATCTTCATTTTTCTTGCAGGTAAAAAGGTACTCTTTCTGAATGCCCAATTGAAAATGACAATTTTGGAGAAGTAAGAGATTACAGTTCAACAAAATGGAAACTGGACACCAACAAAATTGCCACACTCAAAGGGTATATGTGGTTTGGCATCATTTCCTCAAAATAGAAACCCTGAGTTATGAGCATTCCAGTAGCAAAGCCAAAGAAACAAATGATTACTATGAACATAAAGTGTATCTACAAAACTACACAACAAATAGCTTCATGTTTCTTCTTTGTCCAAATCAAAGTTTGCACAAAAAATAACCACCCAAGACACATTATAAACACCTCTTTAGAAACAAAATTGCAGGGGAAAAAAATAATGAAAATATTGAAATTTGATCAAACTTATATTTTTAAAGGGAAAGAAAATGTAGAGAACGAACAAGCCACTTCAAATTTTTAGGACAACTAGACGATTTAGAACACAAAATAAAATTAAAGGGCATAAGATTATAGATTATCAATGACGCTAGATAAATTTGAAGATATACATGAAAAAGATGTTACAAATAATAGACCTACCAACAAGCCTGCTCTTTGCCTCGCCACCACAACACTAACAACATCAAAGAAGCATCGAAATCGTAGCCCTTTCTCTTTTCTCTATTGGGTATAGCATGAAAATAGAAATTCACAAATTTAAGCTAAAAATGTGTGTACTATAAATAAAAAGAGGGGTTTCTAGAAAATGACCTACAAAATTACATTAGCTTACAATGCCAAACACCAAGAGCAGAGGATAAACGTAGAGAAAACACTATGAGCCACATAATGCCAAACCAACAGCGACAACAGAGGACAAATGCACAAAAAACACTTAAACACTAAGAGCCAAAGGACAGAACAGCTGTAGTATTTATACCAGTTAATGATCTTCATGATGAACATTTAATTTGTATCAAATCACATAATAGCCAGACAAACATGTGGCTTTTAATTTTTTTGTCTAATTAAAGTTCTAAAATTAATTTTTTCTCCTTACCTTTTATGGTGACAACCAATAGAAATATAGATAAATAGTATTATTTAAATTTATTTATTATGTTAGAATTATCAAACTTTAAGAAATACAAATGATCTAAAATAATACACAAATCTAATTTGTCCAATAGAAAAAGTTTTCATGGAATTGTTGCAATAGTTACCTGCCTTTTGGCAGGAACTAATAATTCATGCCTTCACCCTTATGGGCATAACCTCTATTAATGAGTCTCAACGGCAAGATTCTCTATTATCGAAATAACATTTAAATTATTGTACCGATACCCGATGAGGTTATTTTCGGGGAAGCTAGGGTGATAGCTCTTCATCGGCATAACTTTGCCTATCCCAGAAATATTAAAAATGTTATCCCGATGCCCTATGACAACATTGTCATATTATTTGCTGATGATTATTCATCAGCATAGCTTTAATAATCGGAAAAACACTTTAATCCTGTTGTGGATTTCTAATGAACTATATAAGCATATCGTTACCGATGAGTTTAAGGTTTTTATTTAATCATAATCTGAGAGCATTCCAGGAACAATTTCAATAGCACATCTGCACTCAATCAGTTCTTTTTCTGACGATGATTTCTTCTTTCCATTTATGAAGTCGAATGACAGTAGAAAGTGCAGCCCGTACTTAAGAAATCTGGGCTGTTTTTTTAGCTTCCGAGCACTCCGAGAGCATTATGAATATTGTCAAAATGGCCTCCAAGGAAATCCAAATGGTCTTGGAAGTCGTTTAGCGGTAAAAATCAACATTTGAAGTGTATTTTCATCCCCAACAAACTGCCTGAATTGTTTGCACACGATTCAATTTATTTGTTGTTGTTGTTGTTTGAAACACTTTTCAACAAATTCATTTTGTGCATATCCTTGTTGATTCTATATATCAAAACTCCATATTTTTCATAAAATCTTTTATGTTTTTTCTCTTTAATATGTGCATTTCCACCAAATTTGTTTTGCACACTTCCTGTAACATCACATTTTATTCGCTGATCGCATCTCGCTAAAGTATACAAGCTGAAAAATTCCTCACTAGTGCTTGAAAAATTCTTGTGCATCGGTGGATTCCAATGCATTTCTAGAAATTTCTAATTTAAATGCAGGCTGGGAGTGCATTACCACATTGTGAGCTTTGTATCTGAATTAATCTAAGGACTAAGGCAACTTCATCCCTCAAACTTCAAATAGTTGTATACTTATCACTACTGAGGATTTAACTATAGTAATGACTTAAACATGTGTTGGGAACGAATTTCGTAAAGAGAACAAACCGCTACCATGCTTGCTTACTGATCGCCAACTATAATTTCTTCATTTATTGTTAATAATCTGTTTTCTTAAATAAGTGTAGCCTGTGTAATAATTTGCTGCACATATGAATTACATAATTCATTAAAGCAATGATTGCTATCCTCAACTCTTTTCTAGGATAATCATTTTCTTGCAATACAATTTATAGAGTACCTCGATGGCTTGGTGAATTGCCCCAACAAAAGTCCATTTCATGGAATGAAATGATCGCAGGCTAGGCACTAAATTGAATCTGCAAGCATGCTCCAAAATATTTAAATTGAATATGAAGTTCTATTTCATCGCCCCCGCGAGTAATCATTATGCGTGCATTTAAATTCTGATTCTTGCTTCTTCTTGGAAACGATCCCTAATTGGGGAGTATTACCAACCCTGATGAGACTTAGCTTATCGATAAAATGATCTTTCATATCACAAAAATCAAAAAATTCATCTATACTTTATTTTCATAAAGCTTGTGTTGTGATGAGACAATTCTCTTTTGTTTGCATAAGTACTTGAAATAGGGGCTTCTCTGGAAAAATAAAACCTTTGAATTATATTTATCTATATTCCCTTTATCTTAAACCACTTGATATGATTTAAATTTATTTGAAAATTATATATTTCACAAAGGAAAAATATTTCAAATTTTATTTGTAAATATCCAAATGAAATTTTTAAAGCTTTTTTTCTTTGTAAGGTATTATGTGATCTTATTAGCATATCTTCTTTGTGTGTTAAAATTAAATTAAATACTGAAACCTCCTGTTAGATTTAATAGATTGCACCTGGAACGCGTTTAGAATACTTATATTAGATTTAATACATTGCACCTCGAACGCGTTTAGAATACTTATCTTATCATGATGAAAAAACAGAGGAACTGATTAGTGTGCAGTCTTGCTACCTAAGAATCTGGAGAAATAATTAGTTCTAGAAGATGAAGAAAAACAGAGGAACTGATTAGTGTGCAGTCTTGCTACCTAAGAATCTGGAGAAATAATTTCTTCTAGAAAATCTTCATCCTGCAATTTGCATTAGCTTGGGAAAAATATCAAGTGAGTTCCTTGAAACTTTAAGACTTTGCATAGTGTATCTTTGTAACATAAATATTTGAAAGAATAGATTATTTTATGATAGAATTAATTGAGGTGCAATATTAAAATATTCACAAATGAAAAGGGCTACTCGAATCAATTATACAACGATAAGGGAAAAATTGAATAAATTGTGAAAGAAATGAACTTGAGGAAAATAGAAAATGACTTCATGAAACTTTAGAAATTTACACAGGGTCACATTATGATGCAGAAAACTCAAAGGAATGATTTTTTTGACAGAAAGATCTTGTAGGAGAAAGTTAATAATATCCAAATATGGCCACTTTGATAAATCTCTACTGTGTATGTTGTCGATTTGAGGAAAAATGCATATGGATTAGCTGAAAAAAAAATCTCAAATGATATCATTAGAATTTGCAAATTGGTATGAAGGTATTCGAATATACACACAATGTAATAAGACACTTTGATTGAGATGGAGATGCTTAGGTATGAAGAAATTATGATCTAAAATCTACTACCTGGAATGATTCTGCATTTACAAATTGTAAAAGTTTATGACCACTTATATATGCATGGGAATTTGGAAATAGAAGAAAATGCTCGATCATAGGTGTTTCACATAATTGTATAGCCAAAAATATTTTTGGGATGGAATCTGGAACTCTATATTTCCCAAAAATTAGGGTTCCAATACTGACTCTTTCGGATGCTCCATGTGCTCCTGTGAGCATAGCGGAATTCCTTCTATCTCTAGGTAAGCATACCATTAGATTACTCCCTTTGTATATCCTTTCCTAAATTCAATTTGGTAGTTCTAGCCCCTTCAAAAGTGAATGTCAATGTTTCACTATATCAAAGCCCTGATAGAACTTTCATGGTAATATTTAAAATTTCTTCTTTTGCACTTTTGAATATCCCTTTTAGCTTTTGAATGATTTTTACTTTCAATGCCAAAATCTTGTGATGTTTACTTCCCTCTGATTTTTGTAGTGAATCCCTTTTACCTTTTTGTAAAATAGGCCCTGCCTTACTAAAATACTTAGGGTGTATATATTGTTAATGCTACTTATTTGTCGTTGATGCTGTATCATTGCCCAGCTGGCAATGATGACTACGACACAATGAATCAGCAATTATTTTATTACCGCATCTGTTGGTTTATTTAACTATGGGTTATATTACTTATGTTTTAAGTTTACTCTAGTGTCAACGTGTGGTCATTATGTGATACACGTGGTCTTATCATCATGGCGGATTCGAGGCTATCATTATGGTTGTTTAATTATGCACTTCTTTACGAAGTCTCACATTGCCGAACATCATTTTGTTTTACCCTAATCTACAGGTGCCTGCAGCACTGTTTCAACAAGGTCACTTATAATTCATTCTGGGTTTTTATTATGTTATTGTACATTGCATGAGGATTCTATTGATACTGGTTTCGTTGTCCATTGACCTTTCATCTATTGTTTTGGCGAGTTTGGTGGTCGAAGCCTTGATCTAATATGTCTTCCTCAGCACACAGAGCTTGTTCACTACATATTTTTTCAGCCTATACAGGTATGCTTCGAGTCAAATGATTTTGTTTAAAAATGAGGAAAGGAATGCAGACAGAACAAATCATCTCTGCTTATCAAGTATGTTTCTGTTAAAATATTGTTCTGACAATGTTTAATAAGGGTGTCTACAAATATTATGAAGTGATTTAAATATGGGTAAAAAAAAAAAGAATTTCACTGTTGGTTCTATGAGTTACTGAAGATATGGGTGTCTCTATATTCAGGCATTTTTTTTTCAAATATGTAAGAAGTCTTATCTGGTTGTTTGAAGACGTGGTGATGGGGTTAGTGAACTGGGTAATATTTTTTTAAAGTCTTTGAGACTCTGTTTCAATCTTTTTGTAGTCAGGGCTGTGAGGTGGATCTGTTCTTATTGATTGTTCCATAAAGGCACTTTATGCATTCTTCATTTAGTTACGGTTTTCATTTTAGTTGAAATAGTTTTTTTCACCAAACCCTTTCGATGTAATGTGGTTAGACTGTTGAGACAGTTATGAACTTGTTTTTACATTGCACGGATATAGTAAGTGGCTCATTTGATATAAAATAGTTATGGCAAACTGTTATCTCAGCATGAATATTTTCAGTTCATATTTTTCAGTTATGGATACAGGTCAAACTGAAATGTGGACAAAAGTTGTTTTGCAAAATAGTTCTCTGATTTCTGATGTTTAACTATTTGAATAACAGTTCACTTATCTTCCAATGATGCATCTTTTTTATGATGTTCAACACATAATGTGAACAACTATTTTACAGTTGAGCGTTATTGGTTGAACACGGTAGTTGGTTTTCACTAATGACAGAAGTGATTCTGAACTGGTTTATTGTTTGAAAAATTGTAAAAGACTCTTATATTTTTAAAAAGAGTAGGAAAGTGTTGTGTAGAACAAAAAAATAGAATATCATTCTAGTGTGAGAACATTTGTATTAAAGATATCATCATATATAGTTTTATATGCAATTTGTATGATCTTTTAAGCATACTATTACATATATAAACTCTGAGGTTTGAAGTGTAAAAGTTACATGCCTATACAAGGAGTAGAAGTTACTGATGTAAAAGAGATTTGAGAAATAAAAAGACAGGTTTAGATTAGGAGTGGTTTTTCTCCCTGTGACAAAACCGTAAGGTTTTGAGGGTTTCCCATTCGTCAAAAATCCAATGTTATCTTGTGCTTTGTTATTTAATCATTCTGTTTCATTGAGTTGAAATTTTGTTCTATGCAAAAGAAGTTTAATCAGAATTAATAAAGTTTTATATAGTCCCGATTCACCCCCCTCTCAGAACTATCATCACTTCCAACAAGTGGTATCAGAGCTAGGGTCCTTGTTTCTATAGGGATTTTCTAGGATCTATTGGAAGTCAAATGGCACAAGAAGAGGGTGCATCTCTGAGCAAAGCTCCATTGTTTGATGGTAATGACTATGTGTTTTGGAGAGTTAGAATGGAAACTTTTATTAATTCTTTAGATATCAATATGTAGGATGTAGTGGAAAATAAATATACTGTTCCATCTACAGTTCCTATAGATCTAATTGAAAAAAAATTAAATTTGAGCTTGATAAAAGAGCAAAGTTTGCTATTTTATGTGGGCTTACCAAAGATGTGTTTGTTAAAGTAATGTATTGCAAATCTGCAAATGAGATTTGGAGTAAGCTTGAAACGATATATCAAGGAGATGAGAAAGTAAAAGAATCAAAACTGATAACATTGAAAACTCAATTTGATAACTTGAAAATGAATTAGTAAGAAAGCATTTCTTCTTACTTCTTATGCATTGATGAAATTGTTAATGCTAGAAAAGGTCTAGGAGAAGATATTGAAGAACATGATATTATTTCCAAAGTTATTAGAACTGTTCTTCCTAAGTTTGAAACTAAAATTTAAACCTTAGAAGAAAAGAAATTTTTTTCAAAGATGACTTTATATCAACTTCAAGGTACATTAACGGCATACGAAATGAGAATTAGTAATCAAGCTGCTTCTACATCAAAAGAAATAGCCTTTAAGGCTGAAAAACTAGAGGATAGTGATTCTAATTTAACTAGTGCTCTAGAAGCTTTGTTGGTTTGGAAAATGAGGAAAAAGTACCAAAGAAAACCTAAGTGTTTTAATTGTGGTCAACTAGGACACTTCGTTGCAAAATGTCCTCATGTAGATTCAGATAACAATAATGAGAAAGCAGAACATTTTTTTAGAAGAAAACCCTAGAATCAAAATCAAAGGTTTAAAATTTTTAAAAAGAAAAGTTTGTTATCAAAAGAAGATTCTAGTGACGAATCAAGCAACTCTGAAGAGGAAGGAGAAGTGTCTTTTATGGAAGAAATTGTTAATATTTCTGAAGTCATAAAAAATGAATCTTTATCTGATTCAGATGGAGATATTGATCTAGAAAAAGAACTGCTATGTTCTTTACAAGAATTTAAGTGGTACAAGAAATTGATATCAAATTTTGAGCAAGAAAAAAGAACTATGAAAGAAGATCTATAAAATACAAATCAGGTTATAGAAAAGAAAAAACAAGTTCTTATTGAAAAAGATAAAGAGCTAGCTATGTTGCAAAGTCAGATTAAAGAGGCTGAAAATTCAAATCCTTAGTTAAGTTATTTTAAAGGATATTGTTTTAATTGTAATATTTTTGGTCATAAAGCTTTTCATTGTACATTGAAAAGACATGATTACAAAAGCTTTATCAGGTGTTTTAAGTGCTTTCATTATGGACACTATGCTAATCAGTGCGAATTTAGTTTGAAATCAAAACAAGTTTGGAAACCCATTGAGAAGTCTTTAATCATTGAAAAAAATTTGTTTGTTCATAAACCAATTGCTTGGGTTTTGGATAGCGGCTGTTCACATCATATGACAGGCTGCAAGAATAAATTTAAAGATCTAGAAGAGTTTGATGGTGGATTTGTTCGGTTTGGTGATAATTCAGGTGCTTATATAACTGGTCGTTGTACAATAATACTAAATTAAGATACTCCTATTCATAATGTTTATTATGTAGAAGGATTGAAACACAATCTTCTAAGTGTTAGTTAGATTTGTGATAGTGGCTATTCAATTTCCTTCAATGCAAAAGGATGTTCTATTAAAAGAAAAAATAAGGTTATTGCTAATGGTTTAAGAATTGGAGGAAATCTATATAATTTCATTGATTCTTCTGTAAAGGAAACTTCTTTGATCAATACTTGTCTTGGTAGTCAAGTAGAAGATACTTGGTTGTGGCACAAACGACTGGGTCATCTAAATTTTGATAATCTTGCTAGAATTAGCAAAAATAAGAAAGTTAGAGGTTTACCTCTAATTAGCAAACCTGACAAAATCTGTGAAGAATGTGTCAAAGGAAAACAAGTCAGAGTATCTTTTAAAACCAAGGAGTACATGTCAAATAGGCCTTTAGAAATTATCCATACAGACTTGTGTGGTCCTACAAAAATACCTGCTCTAAATGGTGAAAGATATTTTATATTGTTTGTAGATGATTATTCTAGAATGGTCTAGGTAACCTTTCTAAAGCATAAATTTGAAGCTTTCTCACGCTTCAAAATATTCAAGAAAATGGTAGAACATGAAACAGAGCTTAAGTTAAAATGCTTACGGTCTGACAGAGGAGGAGAGTTCACCTCGCAAGAATTTATTGAGTATTGCGAAAAACATGGTATTAAAAAGCAGTTCTCAACTGCTCAAACACCTCAGCAAAACGGTGTTGTTGAACGAAAAAATAGAACAGTCAAGGAAATGGCAAGAACAATGTTAAATGAGGCAAAATTACTTGATAAGTTTTGGAAAGAAGCTGTTCATACAGCTGTACATATTTTGAACAGAGCTCAAGTTAGGGTTAGGATAGCATATATACTCCCTATGAGTTGTGGTATGGAAAATAGCTAATGTTAAAATTTTTAAAATATTTAGCTGTAAATGTTTTATTAAGAAAGACAATGATTTGTTAGATAGTTTCAAGTCAAGATCTGATAAAGGTTTTTTTCTAGGGTACTCAACTCAAAGCAAAGCTTATAAATGCTTTAATACAAGGTTGAACAAAATTATTGAAGCAGTTAATGTTATCTTTGATGAAAGTTCTTTCTTAAATCATGAAAACTATGTTGATGAAGAGTCTCTGAAAAGTAAACAATCTATATCTTGTGAACATGATGATATATCTAACAAAGATAATCAGGAACATTCTGAATCTTCTGATCAAGAACAACATATAGAATCTTAAGAAACAAAAATTCCTTTGAAAACTCCATCTAAAATAATAGCAAAAAGGCATCCTGAATCACAAGTTATTGGTTATGTAGGAGGAATACTAACTAGGAGAAAGGCAAAATTAAATGAACATGCTCACATTGTTGAACATGTATGTCTATTATCAAATTTCAAACCAAAAATTGTAACTGAAGCTTTGTCTGAACCTTTCTGGTTAAATTGTATGAAAGATGAAATTAATCAAATTGAGAAAAACCAGACTTGGGAATTGGTCCCTCAACCTGATAACAAAAATGTTATAGGTGGCAAATGGATTTTCAGAAATAAACTTAATGAAGATGGCAAAGTAGTAAGGAATAAAGCTAGGTTTGTCAGTAAAGGATATGCCCAACAAGAAGGAATTGATTTTGGTGAAACATTTGCTCCCATTGCAAGGCTAGAATCCATTAGGATTTTTCTTGCTTATGCTAGTTATAAAAAAATCATTGTTTATCAGATGGATGTAAAAACAACTTTTCTAAATGGATATCTTGATGAAGAGGTATACATGGAACAACCAGAGGGTTTTGAGTCATCAGATAAACCTGAATATGTGTATCATTTGAAAAAGGCATTGTATGGTCTAAAGAAAACTCCTTGAGCTTGGTATTCTAGGCTAGACAAACATCTTACAACAAATGGTTTCACAAGAGGAAGTGCAGATAGTACTTTATATATTAAAAATGTTAATGGTGACATTCTAGCTGTAGAAGTTTATGTTGATGATATCATTTTTGGTTCAACTAATGATGCATTATCTAAGCATTTTTCTGATATCATGGCATCAGAATTTGAAATGTCTCTTTTAGGAGAGTTGACATTTTTTCTTGGTCTTCAAGTAACTCATCTTTCAAATGGTTTGTTTTTGTCACAAACAAAATATGCAAAAGAAATTTTAAAGAAGTTCAATATGGCAGACTGTAAACCTGTTAGTACACCTATGGAAGTTGGGTGTAAACTTACAAAAGATGATGACTCATCTTCAGTGGATCAGACTTATTATAGGTCTATGATTACTAATGTGTTATATATTACAGCTTCTCGACCAAATTTGATGCAATCTGTTTGTCTTGTTTCTCATTTTCAGTCAGCTCCAAAACAGTCACATCTGAATGTTGTTTTTCATATTTTCAAGTACATTCAAGGCACTCTTGATTTTGGATTATGGTATCCTCATACTGATGATTTTACTTTACTTGGCTATATTGATTTAGATTGGGGTGGTTCAGATGACAAGAAGAGTACCAGTGGTGCTGCATTTTTCTTAGGACCATGTTTGGTTGCTTGGCATAGTAAGAAACAAGATTGTGTTACTCTCTCTACATGTGAATCTGAGTATGTTGCAGCCACTACTTGCTGTACACAATTAATTTGGATGTCATTTCAATTGACTGATCTTGGTCTTCAGGTACCTAAACCCATCTCTATTTTGTGTGATAATGTCAGTGCCATTTAGCTAAGCAAAAATCATGTTCTTCATTCTCAAACTAAACATGTGGCTATTTAGCTTCATTTTTTACATGATCATATGCTTTCCCATGAGTTTCAATTACTTTACGTGCCTACTCAAGCACAGGTTGCTGATATATTTACTAAAGCTCTTCCTCGAGCTTCTTTTGAACAACTTGGTACTCAATTGGGAGTTGTCTCTTTTTCTCTTCTGCATTAAATCTCTCCTTTTGGGGGAGTTTGGACATGTTTTCTATCTATCCTTGATGCAAAATGGGGGAGATCTATTTAGTGTTTTCAGTGTGCTTCTGGTTTAGTGGTTGATCTATTTAGTCTATTCAGTCTATGCAGTGTTTTTCAATATTTTTGGTGGTTCACCGTGCTTTTGGTTCTCAGAGTTTTGGTTCAGTGTCAGTATTTTCAGTGTGCTTGATCAATGGCCTATGAGTATTTCTTATTTGTTTTGCCTCAAGGATAAATGGGGGAGTTTGTTAATGCTACTTATTTGTCCTTCATGCTATATCATTGCCCATCTGGCAATGATGACTACAACATAATGAATCAACAATTATTTTACTACCGTAACTATTGGTTTATTTAACTATGGGTTATATTAATTATGTTTTAAGTTTACTCTAGTGTCAACATGTGGTCATTATGTGATACACGTGGTTTTATCATCATGGCGGATTCGAGGCTATCACTATGGTTGTTTAATTATGCACTTCTTTATGAAGTCTCACATTGCTGAACATCATTTTGTTTTACCCTAATCTACAGGTGCCACCATGAAGTGTTTCTGCAGCACTGTTTCAGCAAGGTCACTTATAATTCAACCTGGGTTTTTATTATGTTATTGTACATTGTATGAGGATTCTATTGATACTATTTTCATTGTCCACTGACCTTTTATCTGTTGTTTTGGCAAGTTTAGTGGTCGAAGCCTTGATCTGATATGTCTTCCTTAGCACACAGAGCTTGTTCACTGCATATTTTTTTAGCCTATACAGGTATGCTCTGAGTCAAATGATTTTAATTAAAAATGAGGAAAGGAATATAGACAGAACGAGTCATCTCTCCTTATCAAGTATGTTTCTGTTAAAATATTGTTCAGACATTGTTTAATAAGGGTGTCTACAGCTATTATGAAGTGATTTAAATATGGGTTAAAAAAAAGGAATTTTACTGTTGGTTCTGTGAGTTAGTGAAGATATGGTGTCTGTATATTAAGGCATTTTTTTTTTCAAATATGTAAGAAGTCTTATCTGGTTGTTTGAAGACGTGGTGATGGGGTTAGTGAACTAGGTAATATTTTTTTTAAGTGTTTGAGACTCTGTTTCAATCTTTTTGTAGTCACGGCTGTGAGGTGGATCTGTTCTTATTGATTGTTCCATAAAGCCACTTCATGCATTCTTCATTCAGTTACAGTTTTCATTTTAGTTGAAACAATTTTTTTGACCAAACACTTTCGATGTAATGTGGTTAGACTGTTGCGACAGTTATGAATTTGTTTTTACATTGCACGGATATACTAAGTTGGTCATTTGATATAAAACAGTTATGGCAAACTGTTATCTCAGCATGAATATTTTTAGTTCATATTTTTCAGTTATGGATATAGGTCAAACTGAAATGTGGACAAAAATTGTTTTGCAAAATAGTTCTCTAGTTTTCTGATGTTTAACTGTTTGAATAATAGTTCACTTATCTTCCAATGATGCATCTTCTTTATGATGTTCAACACATAATGTGAACAACTGTTTTACAGTTGAGCGTTATTGGTTGAACACGGTAGTTGGTTTTCAATTATGACATGAGTGATTCTGAATTGGTTTATTGTTTGAAAATTTGTAAAAGACTCCTATATTTTTAAAAGGAGTAAGAAAGTGTTGTGTAGAATGAAAAAATAGAATATCATTCTAGTGTGAGAACATTTGTATTAAAGATATCATCATATACAGTTTTATATGCAATTTGTATGATCTTTTATGCATACTGTTACATATATAAACTGCGAGGTTTGAAGTGTAAAAGTTACATGCCTATACAAGCAGTAGAAGCTACTGATGTAAAAGAGATTTGAGAAATAAAAAGACAGGTTTAGATTAGGAGTGGTTTTTCTCCTTGTGACAAAACCGTAAGGTTTTGAGGGTTTCCCACTTGTCAAAAATCTAGTGTTATCTTGTGCTTTGTTATTTAATCATTCTGCTTCATTGATTTGAAATTTTGTTCTGTGCAAAAGAATTTTAATTAGAGTTAATAAGGTTTTATATAGTCCTGATTCGCCCCCTCTTCTCAGAACTATCATCACTTCCAACATATATTTCTCTCTTTTCCTTTCAATTATTTCCTTATGTTCCAAAAATATTTTATCTTCTTTGTATAGTGACTTTAGACATATATTATTTTCAGGAGTATTGCACAAAAATAGTTTAGCCACCTCTTCATATGTTACTTTTTTTTCTCCTATGTTTTTACTGTATAGTATTTCTGAAAAATCTAGGTTATTTCTAGACATACTTTCTTTTTCTTATTCAAACAATACATTGAAAAATATATAGAATTCAAGTAAACCTCCATGAGAGCTTCCCTCTGGTTTCTCTGGACAAATATCAATGTTCTCTCCTAAAAAATTCTCTTGTTCATATACTGTATGAAGTTCTATTTTCTCTTCATAGCCTAGACAAATTATATTTATTTCACAAAATATATTATAAAATGATTCATATTCGGGAAATCTTTTTTCATTTTTTTTGGAACATCATTATCGAGAAGATTTGAAGAGTTTCTAAAATGTTTTACCAGCATACTTCTTACATCATATTAATAAAATGTTTTGTGCTGCAAAGATTTATTTTCTATTTCAACTAATACCTCCTAAATATTCAATGATATATTAATCTATTTATTTTTATGGATTGAGAAAAATTTGGACCATTTTTCTCAACATATTTCTGATACTCTATATCTAATAAAAGTGAAATCTCTTATGTACTAGGAATGTAACAAAAAAAAATTTGATTGACATGGAGATGCTTAGGTATGAAGAAATTATGATCCAAAGTATACTACTCAGAATGATTCTGTATCTACAAATTGTAAAAAATTATGTATACTTGGAAATTGACCACTTGACATATGCATCAAAAATGGTTTTGAGGATTTTAAAATAGAAGAACATGCTCAATCATTGGTATTGCACATGATTGTAGAGAGAAATTTTTGTTTTGACATAGAATCTAGAACTCTATATTTTGCAAAAATTAAGATTTCAATAGTATGAAAATTGTAAAATCTTTTAGAGGCCTCCAAGCCTAGATTCAATGGACCTCGTAGGGTGAAGGAAGTCCATCTCTGTATGGACCCATATTTTGAACAAAATTAATGACTATAACAAGATTATAATGAAATTTCTAAAACCAGGCATGCAATTTTTTTGTAAAATTATTTTATTATGGTAGACTCATTGCGGTTATCAAATTGTGAGTTTTACGTAAAATGCTTCTATTGGGAAGATTTCACTATTGTCCAAACTCATATTTTTGTTGACAAGCCCTTCCTGGTCCCTACTTTTGTTCCTAGTAAAGGTTTGGCCCTAAAGATGTTCAGGTACTTGTCTATAGTTGTGTTACTTTTGAAAATGTAACCCTAAATAAGAGAAAGGTAAAAAAATATGTGAAGTCAAAGTTGGCCAAGCTTTGTCTTCCATTTCTCAAATATTCTTGGGATTATGATCCCAAAAGATGCTTGTCAGAGATATCCATTGTTGTTGCTTACCATTCGACCAGTCATATTGGAATGCAAGAATGAAACCTTATCAACCCACTACAAAAGTCTTTATTGATGTCTCTTCCCCATATGTTGGTTACATGCCCCTTGGCTAGACTTCTATGATATTAAAACTTCTTACAATCCTACCTTCAAAATTTCCTAGAACCTAAGAAATAAATTTACAAGTGAAGGTTGGTCAAATGAGAAAATTGTCTCTTCATGGGTCTATTGACATGAAACCAAGGAAAAATTCACTCTTGCACATGACTATGACTTTAATGGAACTTTTGAGGATAACTAGGATAAGGGACATGATGAAGGTTCCAATTTAGGAAGTTAGGAGAAAGAAGAATATGTCCCATATATTTCTATTTCTCCATAGAAACAACACATATTGGTAGTCGATATAGATGAAGAACCTATAGAGATCTTGATGCCTCCGAATTCACAAGAGTTCAATAGAGATATACAAGAGTGTCTAAAGGATCGTAGACCTTAATTTTTATGGCTAGGAATCGAGTTCCAAAGAGGATAAAGTCCTTGTAGTTTGTTCCTCCTCTAATTAAGGAAAGAAGGAAAGTAGTCATATTTAAGGAGGTAGATGAGGAGAAAGAAAAGGAGATTGATCCAACCATAAGGTAGGAATAAATTAGTTCACTTCTACCATATTCTCCTCACATATTTTTCTCTTATTCCTTCATCTCTTCTTAGTATTTGGTTTCTCCAGGAGTCTACCATTTAATTCCCCTTACCCAAGGTTTTATCAACCCTTCTTAGGCAAGACAAGTTTTCCTACAATCTACTATTATTTCCCCTTTAGGTGTTAGGCCTATCCCTTCTTTCACTTTGAACTCCCCATTGTCAATAACTTAGGGTTCACTCACAACCTTTTCTTTCTCTAAGTCCTTTATTTTCTCTCACTAGTTGTCCTATTTCTAGATAGGAAGGCATCCCCTCTACTATCATAGAGACTTAATTCAATACCACCAAGGAAGCCAGAATGACAAGAGTTAGAAAATTAAAATACACCTGTATAAAACCAAACCATCCAAGTTGCAAATATTATCTCCATACACAATGAAAAGGATAGTATTTTTACTATTGTAACCTGAATGCCTAATGTCCAATGAAATCCCCATTACCAAATATTAGCCATAGAATTCAGTTCCTATATTATATCCATAAATATATAAATCACATAAGAGCTCAAGACCAAGTGGAACTAATGGAAGATTATTAGAAGGTAATTACTTATTACCTCCTCAAGCTCACCCTGAAATTATAAAAGAAAGAAAAAGATCTACAAAATGTTAAGAACCCATCAAATGAGTACAAATTATACATTAATGTTCTTAAGAAAGATAATTTGAGACTCACCTTGAGTCTCCAAGTGAAGACATGTGAGGAGATAGATGTGGAAAGAGTCATGGTGCCTAAGTTTGATGAAGAAATGGACAATGTCAACTTGGATTTATACAAAGGAAGAACAAAGTTGCTCCAACAAATACAAGATAAAGTGAATGAATTATTGCATATATGCAATAATCGCTTGATGATTCCTAGAAGAGTCCACAAGAGAAGAAGAACCAAGATAGTAGGGACTAGAAAAAAATTTCTCAACACCTTTCCAAGATTCAAGAATAATGGAACCAATGAAACTTGGATTGAGAGTCCCCGAATAACTAATTGGATCAAATATCCAATGAGCTAATTTAGAAGGACAGGGACCTAGTGGCTAGTCAAGCTTGGTGGTTGCAAACATAGAAGGATCTACGAATAAGGGAGACATATCTCTGGGTGAGTAGGTAAATATTTATAATGCATTGAAACATATAAAGGAAAAGGAAATGGAGTTTATTGAGTGTCAAGAAAATTTTCTGACTAAGAAAGGATGTGTAACTCAGTTCGATGAAGTTTTAGGGCATGGGATGATTAGATCTATTGTTTGTAGGTCCTCATTGCTATTCCCACCTCAACAAGTTGTATACTTTTATTTAAACCCTTGTATGCATCCTTGTTGGATGTAATTGAGACATATGTATTGAGTATGATGTTAACTTATAGGTTCATGGCTAATGCTACATAATTAAGTACAAAGGTAGAAATTTCTCTATAAGCGACCCAACAAAAAATATCCCCCAACATAAACAAGTTAAGAATCCTAATTTAAAAATTGCATGAATTTTATGATGGCATTCTCTCATCAGCAAGAATCAAAGACAAATGACTTACAATAGTGTGAGCTAAATAGTTAATAAAATTTGGAGAGGCGGTCACATTCACCAGGAGTACCTGGAAAATCTAAATGATTATATTGTGTAGAAAATGCAAAGGATAGACACATTTGTATAGGTTGGAATCCCCTCACCCTTCAAGGTAGATGGATCACTTTTAGAAGAGGAAGATGTGAAGCAACTAATAGACCAAATGAAAATACCACTGTTATGAGAAAGTCATAGGTCCTAAACCTAAAGAAACACAAGAAAGAGCTATCATTGACCCTCTTTCTTTCTTCTAGTTCAGTTTGGATACCACAAGGTGCAATTTGAGTAGTTTCACCTTCCAATAAAATATCACGTTATATAATGCATTCTCTAAATTTCATCTACATAGATTCTCAAGCAATGACCAATGGGATCCTTTGTAGTCCACCCTATCCATGGTCTGATATTTTTTCTCCTCCCCTATTCTCTTGTAGGAACTAGAGTTTTATTGTGGGTCAAAGTTTTATTTTCCTCATGGGACCCCTTTCTTTCCTTGG
This sequence comes from Chamaecyparis obtusa, assembly GCA_027943335.1. NCBI lineage: Eukaryota > Viridiplantae > Streptophyta > Pinopsida > Cupressales > Cupressaceae > Chamaecyparis > Chamaecyparis obtusa. Next base: position 138,410 of record BSBK01009464.1, on the reverse strand, counting down.
TCACAAGCCTTTGACCCTATTGGACACATGTCATGTGTGCAAAGTTTTAGAGAAGGTGTGGAGAGTTTAGATCTCTTGCTAAAAAAAAATTCATGTTGCCAGATGTCATCACCCCTTTTTGAATAACATTTTTATGACTTGAGGAGTGGAGAATGACTTCATTTACCTTTATTTTTTTCTTCAAGGATGTGTGTCAAATAGATCAAGGACATTGTATGATAACATATTATGAAAGCTCCTCTATCAATCTCAAAATTGATTTTCTTGAGCAGTTGCCCATCCAAAGAGAAGGGATCATGATTTTGGGGAATATTTTTTGGTTATAGAGAATTTCATTTTAAGGGGGAGTATTTTCTATACTAAGGGTTGTATTTTTAGTTTTTTTTAAGACCAATAATTTCACCATCAAAATGTTGTTTATTGCATAATTATAAGATACCACATTTTGTATACTTTACTACTAAATAGTTTCATGTTAATTGAAGTTTTTGTGTGCTCAAATAATCCTTTTTAGTTTTAATTGATACTCAATATACTTGAATTCCATGTCAATTTGAATAGTGAATATCTTATAAGACTCTAGTATTTTTGCATGTGAGATTACTTTCATTGATGGGCCATGTTTGAAACTAACTCTTGTAGTTTAAAGTAATTAAATAAAAAATATACTCTATGTATGTGATGTTATCAAAAATAGGTAGATGAATAGGTTCTTGGAATGTGATTATATTTCTCATCTTTTATAGATGCACCCATGAGATGATATGAATATTTTGACCTATTTCAAGGATCTTGTTATTATGTTCTCATCTTGACTATGAAGGGACTATGGTATACTATGCCAATTTATAGGAAAAAAGATTAATTGTGGTTTTGTATTTCTATCCTTTTATTCATGAAATATTGTGAGTTAATATTAAAATGACATGGCACATTGCTATAGATTTTGTTTAATTTAATTATTCTTATGTCTCCATCTTCCCTATTCATGGATAATCAACTCCTCAATCCTAGAGATTATTTTTAGTGTTAGTGATTTTGGTCAGAGGACACCCAAACTTTTCATAAGGTTTGTAAGCATTCTAATTTTCAAAATTTAGGATCAATAAACAATAGTGTATGTCATAACCTTAGAAAAGATGGGAGACTCTTGTTATCGAAGAAAAAGTTAATTGTGAAAGGATATCTTGCAACAAGTAAAAAGAGACCCTTGGAAGGAATATATAGTTGTTACAAGACATCTACCTCCAAGAGGATTTATTGAACAAAAGTTACATCTTTAAAATTAAAAGGGGGAGGAAAACAAGGGATCACTCTTTTAGCCTCTGTATTTCTAGGTGAAAAAGGAATTATTAATAAAGGATTACATACTTTAAGACGTCAAGTAAAGGTAATTGTCTATTATAAACATGATTTTGTAAATAAAGAAGACGTTTTGATCAAGGATGTAAACCTCTTTCATAAAAGAGAATCCAGAATTGAGACATAATGTTTTGTAAGAAAATAATGCCAATTGATAAACAAACACCACTCTACCAAAGAAATTGGAGCCTTAGAAAGAGAGAAAGATATCAAAATAAAATGCCTTTCCCCCAAATCATAGAGGCAAGGGAAAACATAAAAATTATGCATTCTAATTTAATGATCAATTACAATAGATATATACTTTCAAGAGAGGAATAAATTGTAAACAAGAATAAAAAATCTCTAGAGAAGAGAAATATCCTAAGATAATAAAGTCCATGAAAGGAAAGACGTCATGTTATAATTCATAAAATTAACAAAGAAAAAAGGCATCCCTTTGAAAAGGGAGGAAAGTTTATATTAAGGACTCTAATCTAAAGATCATTTGTAATTTATATGTGCTTTGAAGCATGAAAAATATTGTAACAAAGATGAAAGTCCTTGCAAAAGGTATAGAATGCCACACAAGAAAATATATGCCATTATAAAAGATAGAAATACACAAATGGAAAATGGATCCTTTGAAAAATAGGAATGAATAGAAGAGAGGAACCTTTTCCCCCAAATAGAAAGACAAGGAAAATGACCTATTTGTTACAAGTAGTGGTTGTCATTGCATCAAAAGACCAACTTGTTAATGTGCAATACAACCACTAGACATATAGACAAGACATGAGGCAATTAACCCATGTCACAAATCTTGAGGGGAGCGCTCACCATTTTTCCAACAATCTCCTCCTCAGCATTATCCGAGGGGATTCAAACCTATGACCAAGCTCTAATACCACTTGTTACAAGTAGTGGTTGTCATTGCACCAAAATATCAACATGTTAATGCCCAATAAAACCACTAAACTTATAGAAGACACAGGAGGTGGTTAAGCCATGTCACAAATCCCAAGGGGAGCACTGACCATTTTTCCAACACTATTATGATACTAAAAATGAAGATTTGAAAGTTAAGTAATAGAACCATGCAAAACAAGCAGCCCCTAATGAAGTAAGCTACTAAGATCACATGATGGAGAGTAGTATAATAGGGAAAAGAAAGGATACAAAATATCTATGATATCAAGAAAAATTATAAGGTCCATTGTTAAGAAAATAAGAGATCTATCTACCAAGTCTTCAACAGTTTTTCTATATCCAATAAAATCAACATGAGAACTTGCCCATTTATAATGAAAAGGACAAAGAGAATCACCATTGTGAGATCTTTGATTCTTTTAAAAATATAAAAAAAGAAATCAAATTTTATGATCATATTTAAGCATAAAAAATATTCTCTTAGCGAAGCCCAAACATTCACCTAAAGGTCTAACAATGAATGGTGTTGGTAAAATAATTATTTAAAAAAGGTGTGTAGGTTTTGAAGAAGAAGGATCTATAGGATTTGAAGAAGGTAAAATATTAGCTTGAGATATAAATCTGATAACATTTTTAGGACTTGTATAGGAAGGTCTATAGGGACCTTTATACCTTGTTCATTGATACCAAGATCTTGTCCACTATAACCTTGTCAGGATATAATGTTGTAACACACATTTCAAATAGAATTTAATGCAAAAGAGAAGGAATTCATCTTGAAGTTTATGGAAATTTTTAGAATAAGGAAACATAGGAAGAGAAATGTTTTCTTTATAAAGATCAAGATTCCTAACACTATTGACATATTCTTTAGGTTGGGAATAAGAAGTTTTATAAAGATATTCATGTTTATTTAATGTTAGCTTTTAAAATAAATCATCATGAAAATGCTTAACATTAGGAATATTAGAAATAATTTGATAAAAGGAGTAATATTTATGGTTGGCTAAAGAAGAAAATGAACAAGCTTGCTTAAACTCATCCATTAAGGTGGGTTAAAGAAGAAAGGATGAAGGACTCACAATGCTAGATTTGTAAGAGTAATATCTCTATCTTCAATACTAAAACACACCCTAGGAGAAAAATTAAGTTTATTTATACCAATGTCATATTAATGTTTATCATTTTCAATAAGGAGCCTTATGTAATTAACAAATTTCATGTATCTTATTAAAAAATTATGAGAATATGACATGAAATATCGATAAAAGTCATGAAAAATACTTTGGAAGGAGGAAGAACATTGTAAATTCTCTTGATTTTGTATGCAAGAATACCATAAATGAAAGAAAGTGAAAAGCAAAAAGGTATTATATACTTCTTGTGATTGATAAATAGAAGTAAGGAGAGATGTAACAATATGAGATACCACACAAGTTAAGTAAAATGCGTGACAAAAATGAGAGCTACCCAAATAAGATCTAAGGGTATAATGTATAGAAAAGTAGATCAACTCACGAAATGAGAGTGGAAATGTCATGGATCGAGTCCACCAAGTTGTAACATAAGAAATTTGGATTAAGAGATGACATCCTATTTCCTATATCACAATCAAAAGGAAGATGACCCACTACACTCAAGTAGTCTTAAGAAATGAGTGGGTTTGATGATCCTTAAATGTAATTCAGGCTTCTTATGGAAATATGATTGAGAAATGAAATATTGAAACCTATAAAGAGAGATCAGGTGAATTTCATCCATATTTGATCTCAATGTTAATGTCACCTACTCTTGCAGAGAGGAAAGAAGAAAATTATTGTGTAGAGATGGGATTGGTTCAATCAAACCATAGTTTAAAATCAGCCTTATAATTAAATTGAAATAAAGGAAAGTGTGCTAACATAAAGTAGAGGCAAGATATGAAACATGAAACACGTTATACCATGGAAATACAAATACTTCTTGGAATGTTATCACAAATGTTGGTGTAATAACTAGAATCCACACAAAAACCTAAAAGGAAATCATGAAAGACATGGCTTGCATAACATGATTGTTCTAGCTTTTAAAAATGCTTGATATGAAGGAGGATGGAATGCAATGATACTCATAAAAGAGTTATTTTGTTGTCATTAGTTTTGTTAAAGACATATTGATTGTCAAAGTCAGTTAGTAAAGAAGGTTAGTCAAGTCGGTAAAGGAAAAGACAATTTTGGTAAAGGGAAATAAGGAATAAGAACCAAGAAATGAAAGGAAAGCACCAAGTAGTTACCAAGTCAAGAGTATAGATATTAAAAAGTAAGAAAAAAGTGTGTTACCAAGTAATACAAGCCGACATAAGAGATTATAACAGATACGTTGAATCTGGACACCGAGCATATAACATTTTACAGATCTCGAGGAGTTGTTTGGTAATGCATTGGAGATTTAAACATGAAGATTGTGCATGATTATAAGGTAAGATCCGCCAATGAAAATTAAGAGTAATATATGCATTGCAGATGTAACCATTGGTGATGCAAGAGCTTTTAGTGGATTTTTAAGAAATTTTTTATTTTTATTTTTCAAAAAAGTTATTTTTTTTAATAACTTCAAAATATTATTTCCAATTTCAAAGACTAGTTGACATTTCATCTAATCTTAGTTTTATCAAGCTTCACGAAAAAATTCATCTTTTTAGGAGTTGTTTTAAAATTTACCAAAAATGACAAAAAAACTATTTTTGTGAAAAAAACTACCAAAAATGGTAATTTTAGATTTGTACTTAACTTAGTGTTTTCTCTCATTGCATCAAAAAAATAGTTGGAAGAATAATAAAGAAGGGTTTTAATTCTAAAAATATTTTATGTTTTCTTTTCTCTCTAATATTTGTTATAATTGTTAAAGGAATTTTGTCTTTGATATTAATGATGCAGCCAAAATTCCTTTACCAATTAACACAAACATAAGAGAGAAAAAAAAACATAGAATTTTTTTAGAATTAAAATCCTTATTTATTATTTTTCCAACTACTTTCCTACTGCAATGAGAGAAAGCACTAATTTAAGTGCAAATTCAAAATTACCTTTTTTGGTAGGTTTTTGACAAAAATAGTTTTTTGTTATTTTTGGTAATTTTTAAAACAACTTCTAGAAAGATGGATTTTTTTTCGTGAAGCTTCCTAAAACTAAGATAAGATGAACTGCCAACTAGCCTTTGAAATTAGAAATAATATTTTGAAGTTATTAAAAAATAACTTTTCTAGAAAACTAAAATCTTAAAAAGCCACTAAAAGATCCTACATCATTCTCCTTTGGTTGAAAGAACACAACTCCTACAAGTTATTTTTGAATACATGCCTCTTTTATTGATCTAATCCTTCTCATTATATCATATATTTATTGTATTTCCCTAGAGAAGAGAAGATTGAAGTCCTCTTGAATGCAAGTCTACTCCCTTTTCTTGGTCTTCCAAGTCTTTGGCAATTTTTCCTCCAACTTTGCAACTATCCCTGGATCCTTCTTCTCCTTCTTTCTCTTAACCCATTTCCTATTTAGCGCCATCTCAACTTTTAGATTCCAAAATTATATTTCTTGTGCATATACTTTAGTAGCATCAATATTTATGTCTTCATCATATAGTATAACATCATATTATCCATTACCACAATTTGCATAATACCCTTGAAGATATCCATATACCTAATATCCTTGAAAGGATATTATACAATTTGCATAATACCCTTGAAAATATCTGCAACATCTTCATGAGAAACCTTATTATCAATAGGCTTTTCCACTTTCCTAGTTTGAACACCAGATTCAAATAATTGAAGATGATAGGGAGACTCTTTCACAACTATGTTTACCTTATCTTTTTTTATGCTTGATGTCAAAAAAATCATAAGTATACTCACCATTTCATTTTCTACCTCTTCCACTATTATTTTTGTCCTTCCTTTCATTTTCCTCTTTTGAATAATCTTTCTAACAAGCCATGTGATCTTCTTCTTAACTGGTAGGTACCATTTTTGTATCTCTAGGGAAAATATTGTCACTAATTCTATTAAGGCGTGATCCAACCTCTGTACCTCCTTCTTAAAATATTCTAAACTTTCTTTTTCATATTCCTTCTTCTCCACACTTGTGTCTTTCCTCTTCTCTTGTTTTTCTTGTTTCTTCTTTAGTGAACCCTCACTCTGTAACCACCTCTTCAACAAATCCATCTCTTCAAGCAAGTCCCTTTAACCTTTCTTCCAATTTTTCTTTACCTCACCTAGGTATTTTCTCTTCCCTATATATTCTTTTGGAATTCATCTTCTCTCTTCAACCTACACAAATATCAAACTCTCTTGTCCAGAAATTCTGACCTCTAATACCAGATGATGTAGCCAAAATTCCTTTAACAATTAACACAAACATAAGATAGCAAAAAAACATAGAATATTTTTAGAATTACAATCCTTATTTATTATTCTTCGAAATATTTTGCAACTCGAATGAGATAAAACACTAATTTAAGTACAAATCTAAATTTAACTTTTTGGCAGTTTTTCCACAAAAATAATTTTTTGTCATTTTTGGTAATTTTTAAAAGAACTCCTTAAAAGCTGAATTTTTCCATGAAGCTTCCTAAAAATAAGATAAGATGAAATACCAACTAACCTTTGAAATTAGAAATAATATTTTGAAGTTATTAAAAAATTCAACTTTTCTAAAACAATAAAAAAACTAAAATCTAAGTAAAAAGCCACTAAAAGCTCTTGCATCAATTGGAAGCACCGTTTATGGAGAATAATATAGAACATTTCTAGTACTTCTATATCGAGTATAAATGGATCATAATATGAGAGAGAGAGAGAGAGAGAGAGAGAGAGAGAGAGAGAGAGAGAGAGAGAGAGGTGATGATCAGTCAATAGATAAGTGTGAATGTGATGAATGGAGAAGCTATCAAGTAATAGAGAAGTTAAAGGAGAGTTTTGAATATGATTCAGAGTTACAGCTACCAAGTACAAAATTTGAATTGTGAGTGAAATATAGAATGAGGTAATATGATATTGAGATTATTGAATCTGATATGCATATGTTGATGCATTATTATAGATAATTTATATACTGATTTATAGTGTAATAAAAATTGTAAGATCTCTAAACTAAGTAGGCCCTAATAGGTCCTAATTTTTAAATCCTTTAACATGGTACATATCTTAGATTAGATTTGTAAAATATTTTAGCAAGGTAGACTGAATAAGTCTTTATACTCTTAGAAAATTAAATACTCTTAACATGGTAAGCTATCAGAAATAGCTAAATATTGTAGCTCTAACCAAGAAAACTTTGTATTGTAGTAGTGAACTATTGTGGGTGTCATCCCCACCACATTTTTTTCTTCTGACCAAGGATTTCCATGAGACCGAAAATCATGGTGTTATGAGTTGTGTTTCATGATTTTGATTTATATGTTTTATGATGATGTATGGATATTTTAATATTCTTTGAATGGTTAGAAAAGTAGTTAAAAAAAATGTAGTATTGATCCACCCCTCTCCTCTCAGTACTTAACTTTCCATAATTAATCCAACAATTGGTATCAGAGCAGAGTCTCTTATTCAAAATTTTAACCACTTGAAAGGAAATATCTGAAGAGATGGAAAGTTATAGGTATGAAATGGTGATTGACAACATGACCATAGAACTGAAGTTTGAAAATGAACATATTTATGAACTAAGAAGGAAATTGAAGCATTCACTTAACAAGAGAAAGGAGTTAGCCCATTATTTTAAGGATACACAAGATCAGGTTGAAGAACTTGAAGAAAAAATAGAGGGAATTTTTTCTGATGAATTTGGAGCTACCATATTAGAAGTGACTGAAAAGAACAAAATCTTAACTGATTAGGTAAAAGAATTGAAAAGGGAAGAAGATGCTCAATTGGTAAGAATGTGTGAAGTCTTGGAACAAAAGAGAAAAGTTGAAGATGATAAAAGAATAATTGAAGATGATAAAATAATAATTTAAGATGAGAAAAGGTAGATGAGTGCAAGGCTGAATGAGAAAGATATAGAGATATAGAGGTTGACACAAAATCACTTTAATATGACATATTAGTTAATCAGTGTTAATCAAGAGAGTGCCAAGAAATTTTAAGATATTGTTGGACTAAGACCAGAAAATGAACATTTGAAAAATGAACAAAAGTATGAAAAAGATGCAAATGAAATATTTCAAAGGAATGAATAAACATTAAGAATACTGGATGAACAACTTAGAGGTCAAAGACAACCGAGAGATACAATTGGACTTGAATTTACTGAAAAGAACACTATCGAGAAGGGAGAGTCCTTAAATCAAGTGGCCAACCAAGATATTGCTATCCCATTGAAGACAAAAAAAGCCTAATTGTTATCATTTTGGGAAATATGGTCATACACATAATTTATGTATGAGTAAAAGAGGTAAACCACCAAGTGTTCCAAATTTTGATGGTTATTATTAAAATTGCAATAAGCATGGTCATAAATAAATTAAAAGTGTAGATAAAGGATTTCTAACAATAAAAGGAAGCCAAAATCCAAGGGTAGTCACAATTATTTCAATTGATATGGTTACAAGTCTAAAGATTGCAGGTCACACAAGAAGAATGTGAAATGGGTACCTAACTGATAGAATATTGTAAACAATTGACAAGGCTCAACTATACCATGGGACTACAATACAATAATCTCATGTACAACACGTAGGAGATTTGGACACAGAAAAAAATTACATTTTGATGCATGAAAGGAATAGTAGAGGGTCATGGAGAAATCGGGAAATGGTATGTTTTCATTATCATAAAATTCATCACTTAGCCAAAGACAGGAGGTACCAAGGTAAAGCTCCAGCTAAGGAACAAGAAAATGAAACTATTCAAGTAAATATTAAAGAAATAAGAGATCATATGAATACAGGACATGGAAAAGAAAGTCTCTAGATGATGGAACTGCACTTAAAATAACTGAGGGCACCTCATCCTTTGGATTAGGTGCACCTATCTTCACCTAATTGGTCAAAGGTATGTGTAGGCACTATGAACTAATATTCAATATTAAATCAGTCCATAACATTTATGAAAAGATCCATATAAGCATACTAAAGATGTATTTGGATATATGTTGAGAAGTTAAAATGTCTTATTTTGATCAGTGAGAATCTATGATATTTTGTTTCATTTGGTGAAAGAAAGTGTAACTAGTAATCCGTAAAAAGGAAGTCAATGGCAACATTAAATGCTAAAATTATAGCTATTAGAAACCCTAATTGAGGAAATGGTATAAATATACCCTTTGCTATCATTTTTTACCTTACATTTTCAAGATTATTTGAGTAGTTTACATAAACAAGTCCTTTGAAAGAATTTGAGTGATTGATTGAACAAATCAAAGCATAAGAAAGCATAATCAAGTGTTTTCTCATGTTTTCCAAAGTTGTGAAAGTGAAACCAAATGGATATTCTAACAAAACCCTATCCCGATCAAGCATTTATATCTTTGAAGCAATGGCACCTAAAGTTCAAAACCCTATTGTCATGGAGAAGATTGATGAAGTCAATGTCAAGTATAAGATACCACCAACTAAAGCCACCAAACCTGATAAGATGGGACCCCTATCTTCGATCCCTCCAAGAGTTATTTTGATCAAATAAATTTGTGTATTCATCCACTGCAAGATCGAAGAATTTTTTCTAGTCGACATTGATACATCCTACCAAAATCTATGTGTGAATAGGAAGCTGAATGATGAACATATCCATTTTGAGTCTAATGGTTTTATGAATGGACTACATGTACCAAGTGTATTGAAGACTGAATGGATGATAATTTTTTTAAGACAAGTTCATGACAAATTAATGTGGCTCGATGCACCAATCAAGATCACAAAACATGTCCAACATATTGTGAATGGTTATCCAATCAATGATAGACCAAAGGAACATAAGAAAAATGACAAGAATAAACTATGTGAGTTGACACAAGAAAAATGGGATGGAAGAGGTTTAAATTGTCAACCGTTGACGATTGGCCTTAACTAAAATTTGCATTTAATATGATCTCCTACCAAATTTCCAATCCTCCTGGGTAGATAGTGTACCATGTGGATTTGTGGACATATGATACAAGATAGTCAAGAAAGAAATGAAGATTGATCTATGTAAGATCTTACTAAAATAGTTTAATGAAAATATGAACACCATCAAGAAAGAAAATACCAATACTTTGAAGTTCAGTTTATTGTTGGTATGTATATTTTCCTACTTTCTAAACCTTTTCCCATCAATCCATAATGTAGAATGGAGTGTGGATAAACTGATCATATATCAAAATAAATGAGTTCATTCAAATTTTAGGATATAAATTTCATATGGTAATGAATGATTATTTTTCTGAGTTCAAAACTAGAATGCAAAAGAAATTTAGAATTTCACCTTAGCTAGTGGAAAAGTACCAAGATTCTATTTATTTTGAAGTGGATACCGACACTTTCATATTGAAGGTTGTGGATCGAAGGACCATCTGGCTAAAAACAATGGGATATGAGATGTACATTAACATTTAATCATAGTAGATTTAACCTTTATTAGGTAAACTAGTTGATAAGAGACCAAATTGGTATGGGACTTATGAAGAAGTGAAGGATAAGATAAAACTAGGTGTATTAAAACCTAAGGCACAGAGGAAGAATAGTAGAATGATCAGTATTTTGTCAGAGAATCTAGGAGTTACTATTGAAGAAGATGAAGTTGGTCCTTCAAAGATCAAGGGAAAGAAAATAAGAATGAAATAGGAAACTCAAAGACCAATCAGTACAAGACCATTGACAAGGTCTTCATCTACCTCGAGAGAGAAGAAGAAACCAGAGTTAGAGAAATCAAAGCCTAATACATATATGAGAGAGAAGATAACTTATGGTAGACCAAGAAGAAAACTAAAACTAAAATAAGACATTGATACTTAATATGAAGACATAAGGAAATTCAAAGTTGTGCAAAACATCCCCCAAAAATGAGAAACCTACATGATTTTATTGTGAATCTCAAGAATTATGGAGGTTTTGTAGGTTTCAAATATGTAAAATATGAAATAGAGAGTGATGAAGATACATAAAGGATTGAGGAGGAAATTGTGTTTACACTCCACAAATTTAGAACAATTCAGGTTGAACTTGTCAACCACCTACCTGATGAACTATACAAGAAGATAGATAAAAGATGAAAGTATGCTATGGAATATGAGAAAAAAATGATGCAAAAATATGTAGCTATCATTGTACTTGAGTTTTTGACAACAGAAATCAATGAAGCATTGAAGGTGATACTCCTACAGAGTTATCTTTTTGTAAAAGTCATTCAATAAAGAAGAAAAATCAAGTTGGTAAAAGCATATGCTATTTGGTAAAGGGAAGAAAAGGAAAAGGTAATTTTGGTAAAGGTAATATGGTAGAGGCATTGAGGAAGGAATGTCAAGCACCAAGCACCGAGAATTGACCATGTTATAATAGTTACCAAACCAAGAGAAGATACGTGTTACCAAGTAGAAGAAAAATGTATTACTGAGCATCACAGGCTAACACAAGGAGAATATACATGTACATTGAATCTAGACACTGAGTGGAAAATAGTTTACAAATCTTGAGGACATTGGTTGATAGAGCATTGGAGATTTAAACATAATGATTATACATTAGTACAAGGTGAGATTCACCAATGAGAATTAAATGTGATATATGTATTAGACAAGTTACCAATGCTAAAACCTCTTAAGGAGAAGCTTCTAGAAAATTTTGATCACTTCTAGAACTGAGTATAAATTGATCAGAGTATGAAGATCATAGAAAGTAAGAGAGAGAGAGTGTATGTGCGAAAGAGAAATCATAGAAAGAAGGTGATGAGAAAAGAAGCTACTAAGTATCAAAGTAATAAGGGAAAAGTGTGAATGTGATTTAGAATTGAATTTATTGAGTATAGAATTGATATTGTGAGTGAAGTACAGTATGAGGTAAATTGTTACTAAGAAAATAGAGTCTATTAAGCTTATGTTGATACAAGTATTACAGACAATTTTTTGTAGTATTTAAGTTTGTAATAAGAGTTTTAAAATTTTCTTAACTGAGTAGATCCTAATAAATATTATATGGTAAATATTTTAATAGTGTACATGTCTTAGATTAGAGTTATAAAACCCTTTAGAAAGGTAGACTTAATTAGTCTTTAGACTCTTAACATGGTTAATACTCTTAACAGGGTAAGCTATCAGAAATAGCTAATATTGTAGCTCTAACCAACCAGACATTTTAATACACTAGTGAACTATTGCAGGTGTCATCCCCACTACAATTTTTATCCTCTAACATAGATTTATATAAAACCATTTAATAATAGTGTTATGAGTTGTGATATTGTGTTACATTTTTATGTTATTACATGAAAAGTTATGATTTCAGTGAATCATTATAAAGTTAGATAAAATTTTCTTGTAGTACTGATTCACCCCTCCCCTCTCAGTACTTACCTTTCCATACTTAATCCAATAATTGGTATAAGATTTGAGTCTCTTCTATCAGAGAAAATTATGTCTGAGGAATTTGAAGCTGCAATATCAGAACTATTTGAGAAGAAAAAAAACCTAATTGATCAGGTAAAATCATTGAAAAGAGAACAAGAAGCTAAATTGGAAAGGATGTGTGAAGTCCTATAACAAAAGAGAAAAGATGAAGATGACAAAAGAAGGGTTGAAGATGAAATAAGGGAAATGAATGCAAGGTTGAGTGAGAAATATGGGGAAATACTAAGGTTGGAATAAATTCACTACAACTTGATAGATCAACTAGTCAGTGCAAATCAGGAAGTTGCAAGAAAAATTGGAGAGCTTACTAAACTAAGATCAGAAAATGAACATTTGAAGAATGAATTGATATCTAAAATGGATGCTAATGAATTCTTGAAAAGGAATGAAGAAACATTGAGGATATTGGATGAATAAGCACGACATCAAAGATAACCAATAGATACTTATAGACTTGGATTTAATACAAACAACACCACCCAAAAGAAAGAGTCCTCAAAACAATTAGCCAATTGAGATGTTGTTACAACAATGAAGACAAAGAAGCCTACTTTCTATCATTGTAGAAAACCAGGTCATACAACTAATTTCTGCAAGAGAAAAGAGGTAATTCACTAAGTATTCATAAGTTTAATGGTTATTTTTATAATTGCAATAAGTATGGTCAAAAGGCATTTTATCATAGATCAAGGATTTCTAACAATTCAAGGAAACTAAGATTTGATGGTTACTACAACAGCTGCAACAAATATGATCACAATTATAAAGAATGCAAGTCACAAATAAAGAATAATAAATGGGTACCTAACTGATAGAATCTTGCTAAAAACCAAAAAGGATCAACTATACCATGGGACTACAATACAAGAACTATATGTATTGAATGTTGGAGATTTCGTCACACTATTATCAATTGCATGTTGATGCATGAAAGGAACAAAAGGAAGGTCATGGAGAAACTCTGGGATGGCTTGTTTTCATTGTCACAAGATCAGCCATCTAGCCAAATATTATAGTTACCGAGGCAAAGCCCCAATAGAGGAACAACCAAGTGAAAATGCTCAAGTTAATGTTGATGAGATAAGAGATTAAATGAATATAACATGGAGAAGGAAGTCTCAAGATGATGGAACTCAACTTGGAACAATTGGTGGCACCACATCCTATGGACTAGGTGTACCTATCTTCACCTAATCAGTCAAAGGTATGTGTACAAGCCGATATCTAAAATTCTCTCTTAAATCAGTTCATAAAATTTGTGCAAAGATCCATATTAGCATAATAAGAGACGCATTTGGATATATGTTGTAAAGTTGACATTTCATATTTTGATTGGTAAGACTATATGTTATTTTGTTTCATTCGGTGAAAGAAAAGTGTATTTGGTAATCGATGAAAAGAGAGTTGGCTAAGAGCATTTAATATTAAAATTATAGCCGTTGGAAACCTGAATCAGAGAAAAAATATAAATAGACCCCTTGTTATTTTATTTTTATCTTACATTTTTTAGAGAATTTGAAGCATTGTGCATATATGAGACCACTAAGATTATTTTAGAAATCAATTGAGAATATCTAAGTATTGTCAAATGCATTCAAGTAAGTACATTTTTTTTCACGAGCTCTGAAAGAGCTACTAATTTTTTATTCAATCAAAACCCTACTATTGTGTTCCCACAACCACGCTCCCGTAATGTCCCTTATGGTCTGAGGGTCCCCCTCCAGCTTTTTTCTTGTCTTGCTTCTTGTCTGTCTGTGAGTTTTTTGTCCTTAGTTGTTTCAGTTTTTGGAATTTTTAGCCTTGTCCCCATTTCACACTTTCAGATGTCTGAAAGTTTGAAAAGGCCGGTAGAGCAAGTTACACCACAAATCGGGTCTTTCAGCTATAACCCTCTTTTTAGACCTTTCAGAGGTCTAGAACCATGGAGGTCTGACCCTCGCAAGAGAGTTGGCCTTTCGGGTGTTTTAGCCCTTCGAAGGTCCAACAACCCCGAAAAGGTTGAGAGGCTGATACATGAGGTGCCTACATCAGCAGCCTTGGTAGCCTATAAAAGGTGTGTGAGGGTTTTTGAATCCTCACTTTTTCCCTCGCTCCTCCGCCTCTGGCCTTTTTTCTCGATGCTCATCATGTTTTTGTCATTTTGGTCTCATCTCCTTGTTGGTCATTGTCAATTTCTTCATCTCCTAGGTAGGTGGTTTTTTCCTCCCCTCTTTTTGAGTCATAGATTAGGTTCTTTTTCTTTTGGCATTTGGGGCTTGTCCTAGGTCTAGAGTTTGCATGTTTTCAGCCTTTCCGGCCTTGTCCTTAGGTCTAGGTTATTTAGAGTTGGCCTTTTGGGCCTTGGAGATTTTCAAGGTAGTCACCTTGCATCCCCACGATGAATTTGTGGTCAAACTCATCATCGAACTTGTTTTTGAGTTTGACTAAGAAACCCTAGTTTTGGACCTTAGGGGTCCAAAAATTTTAGCAGCTCACAAATCAGAAAATTTTCCCAAGTGTTGACACCTTTCGGTGTTTAGGTGTTTCACACACTGAAACATCCATAAATGCCAGAGCGCCAAAAGCCAGATCTTGTCCCCAAAGTGCATCTTCATTTTTTTCGGCCATTTCAAGCTTATCACACGCTGAACATTCCTCTATTCCCCTACACACCAAGAGTTTGTTCCAAGTCATGCTCAGACCATTTCGGTGTTATCAGCCTTGTCAGCATCCAAAATGTTTCCTACTTCCATCTCGCCAAAAGGTCCAATGAGTAGTCCAAGCGTATTGCGGCCCCTTTTGCCCTTTTCGACCTTTGCGGCCTTTTCGGCCTTTCGGTGGTCTGGTACCTCTGAAAGTTTTGAAAGGCTGAAATCTCTTTTATGGTTCATTTCTTAGCTCAAATTTCAGTAATGCACTTTGCTTTCTAACTTTTTTTTCCTCTCACTATGTTTCTAAGTTGTGTCTTGTGCTCTACGTCGGTATGGCTAAAAAGGTAGTGGCATCAACAATGATGAAGTATCAATTCAAAGGTTATCACGAGCCATCCAAAGTGACCAACCTACATGCAGGAATAACTGATACAGACATTGGGAATGTAAGTTTGAATGAGTACCTGAATAAGTGTGCTCAGCCAATGGGACACTCATAGGACTACACTTCATTAGTCCATTTCTCTATAGTGAATGCAACAACACACCCAGTCTCCATCTAGTCAGAAGAATTGATCAATACACTGGCCAGTAACTATGTTCCAAATGAGCGCATGGTTAAGAACAACATTGGAGAAGTGGTCCTGGACTTGAGGCCTGATAATATTGAAGATGTTTTCCACTTTCGCAAGGGGGTAGATAAGTTATTTAATTTAAATATTAACAAGGGAATGGTGTTTTACAAGGACATACAAAGGGCTCACAACATTGTTAACAATGAGTACCTGATGCAACCATTGCCCAAGAACTGACTGGATAGAATTGATATGAGGAGAGGCTATATGAAAGAAGATATCCAAGAAGCCATAACAATGATCAACAGGGTGTACAGGCTACCTAAGTCCCATCAACTAGAGCCTTGGATGATCTTCTTGATCCAAAAGATTAAATAAAGACAAGCGAGGTTTGATTAGGCCTCCATTTTAAGTGACCAACTGGATTAACAACTGATTCGGGTGAAGACAGACCCCCATTTCTACATGATGTGTTATGTCATGTACTTACTGGCCGCCAGGGTAGTATATCCAGGATTGACCAAAGTTGGAGCCATCAGAAAATAAAACACATGGCCATTCACTTTGTACCCTCAATTAGTGAGGAAGGATTTCTACACTCACAATAGCCTTGACTTTAGAATAGTTAATGATGCCTTCATTTTTGTGATCATACGCTCCATTGAGGGAGACTATGCCAAAAGGCTATCAATAGAAGTAGCGGCTAAATTAAAGGCCATTGGGGCTTTCTACATACAATTTGATGCAGGAGCATCCTGGGTGTAAGAGCAATCTTGCATCACCCAAAAATATTTCTATTTTTGAATTCAATAAGGGCTATCCTATGCAGAGCTGCTATTTATGGAAAGTTACTATTTTTGGTAATTTTCGTATGTGCTCAGAATGATCTGATTTCTTTCTTGGAGGTTCATTTTGGTCATATAAGTCTGCCAGTAAAGTTTCATTGCCAGATCAAGTGTATATTGGAAGATATTGAAGATTTTCGGTATTGGCAGCAGGGGACAGAAACTTTGAACTCAGTTTTGAAGGCTTTAGAGGCCCCGGATGAGGTCAAATTTTGGGCTGAATGAAGTTTGCTTGATTCAGGCGTTGTAGAGCTCCTCGCGCCCTTTCTGAAATGGGGTTACAATAGTCAATCGGGTCAACTGGTGATGACTTATGGTCTTCGGAAGTTGGGTCACCTGAAGTGGCGGAAAATGATTTTTCTTCAAAATTTCTGTTCGGGTTTCAAAATTTATTTTGAGCCGACTATGATGTAATGAAATGTAAAATAAAAATAATTCTAAGTTTGGTCGGCCTTATTGGCTAAAATTCTGGAACCTTCCCAGGCGGTGGAAAATTGCCTATATAAGGAAGACTGTATTATTGTCTTAGGCAGTTCAAAATAGTTCTGGGTAGTAGATCTGGGTATTGATTCGAGGCTTTGTCCTACAGAATATTGTAAGGGAATGCCCATGTGGCTTTGCATATTGTAATTCTAAAAGTTTGTAATTCCACATTTGTGGAGATAATAAGAAGCCAATTTTATGTTCTTGCATATTGTTGTTGTTTCTCTATTTTTGTTATGTGTTTGTGGTATTAAGGGGGGCACCCTTCATCAAGTGGTATCAGAGCAGGAGTTCTTGAGTGTGTAAACAGATCGCCGACTGTGAGGCAGTTTGCACCAGGACCGTGGCTAGGGTTTCAGCACGCATCGCGAAAATGCCTCCACGAAGGGAACGTGGCGGAAGAGCTGGTGTTGTAACACCTGAGGTGAGAGAGCTGCAGAGACAAGTGCGAGCATTGCAAGAAGAGATTCGCAGAGGAATGAATCTTAATGTTTGAGACAAAAGCGAGGATGAAGCTGAAGAAGAATATCAAGAAGGAGAAGTTGAAATTGTGAACCAAGAGGAAGAAAGACTTTTTCGGGCGATTTCCAAGATTGGGAAAAGACCTAAGATTGAGGTTCCTACATTTTCTGGAAATCTTAACCCAGAGGAATTGATCGACTGGATCAATGAGTGTGAAGAATATTTTGAGTATGAAGATGTTGAGGATCCTGATAGGGTCAAATTTGCGAAGGCCAGACTGAAAGGTCATGCGAAGATATGGTGGCAAGAGATTCAGTTGGAGCGAAATAGAAGGGGAAAAGAGAAAATCACGAGATGGGATCGGATGGTGGATAAATTGAAGCGACAGTTCATTCCTGTTGATTATGAGCTTGACCTACTGAAGAAAATGCAGAGTTTGAAGCAAGCGGGAAGATCTGTTCAGGAGTATACAGAGGAGTTCTATCGACTTCTCATCAGAACAGGCCATGCAGAAGCTGATAAGGAGAAAGTTGCCTGATACCTTAATGGGTTAAGACCAAGCATTCAGGAGGAGCTGAATCTGGTTTGAATGAATAGTATTGAAGAGGCATACCAGTTTGCCCTAAAAGTAGAGGAAAAGCTGAACAAGAAGTTTGAGAGCAGACAAAATGGAAGAGGTCACGGTGGACGATCTGGTGGACGGTCATATGGTGGCCGAAATGAAGATCTGAAAAAGAAGGATGAGGCCAGTAGCAGTCAGAATCAGTGAGGAAATAATTCCAATCGCTTCCAGGATCAGAATAATAGAGATCAGAGAGGAAGAGGAAGAGGACAAGGATCTGGAAGAGGTGGCTTCGGTGGAACATGTTTTCACTATGGAGAAGAAGGTCATAGGGCATTTGAATGTCCTCAGCACCAAGGCAGAACAGACAGGAGAAATGAAGGCTAGGCCAGAGTTGCACATGTAGATGAAGATGCCAGATCATCAAATTCTGAAGATGTTGAAAGAGGAGAAACGTTGATTAATAGAAGAGTCCTGTTGAGCGGTGAGAATGAACCTGAGCAAAGAAGGAGCCTGTTTCACACCAGGTACAAGTGCGAAGGTAAATGTTGTGATGCGATTATCGATAGTGGAAGCACTGACAATTTGGTGTCAGAAGAGATGGTGACAAAGTTGAAGCTCAAGAGACACAAACACCCACATCCATATCGGATTGCCTGGGTACAGGATGACCACAAGGTCATGGTCAATGGACAATGTCTGGTGAAGTTCAAGATTGGTGAATACCAAGATGAGGTATTGTGTGATATCATATCTATGGATGCATGTCATATGTTGTTAGATAGACCATGGCAGTTTGACAGATGTGCTGTACATGATGGCCGTGTGAATACCTATTCCCTGACAAAGGATGGAGTGCGACATAAGCTAAAACCATTGAAGGAGACTGGAGAAAAGGTATGTGGTAATGCAAGGATAAATTTTGTTGATGGAAGAAATTTCCTAGATGGTATGAGGCATGAGCATGTATGTTTTGCTTTAATTCTAGAAGCTGGTAAAGAGGAAGTAGAAGATGTTCCTGTAGAAGTTGCAAATTTGTTGAATGAGTTTTAGGATATTGTATCTGATAACGTGCCTGATGGATTACCACCAGTCAGGAAGATCAGTCATCAGATGGACTTGATCCCAGGAGTGAGTTTACCGAATAAGGCAGCACACAGAATGACACCTGCAGAAAGTGAGGAGTTGAACAGACAAGTACATGAACTGTTACAGAAAGGATTGATCCGTGAGAGTTTAAGTCCCTGTGCTGTACTAGCAGTATTAGCACCAAAGAAGAATGGAGAATGGAGGATGTGTACAGATTCTAGGGCAATAAACAAGATCACAATCAAGTACAGGTTTCCATTGCCACGAATGGATGATATTATGGACTGTTTGAGTGGAGCTGTGTATTTCTCAAAGATAGATCTGAAGAGTGGATATCATCAGATTCGGATCAGAGAAGGAGATGAATGGAAGACTGCCTTCAAGACAAAGGAAGGACTATATGAGTGGTTAGTCATGCCTTTTGGGCTAACCAATGCACCGAGCACTTTCATGCGGCTCATTAACAAGATTTTGAAAGAATTTCTGGGTAAGTTTGTCATTGTTTACCTAGATGATATTCTGATCTTTAGTAAGACATTGGAGGAGCATATGATGCATATTCATATGGTATTTGAGAAGCTGAGAGAAGAGAAATTGTTGATTAATTTGAAGAAGTGCAGTTTTGTGAAGAAAGAGTTGGTGTATTTGGGGTTTGTAGTTTTAGGAGAAGGTCTAAAAATGGACCCAGAGAAGGTACAGGCTATCCTTGAATAGCCTACTCCAAGAAATGCTACTGAGGTAAGATCTTTTCATGGTCTAGCTAGCTTTTACAAAAAGTTTATCAAAAATTTTAGCAGTATTTGTGGACCCTTGACTGAAACAATGAGAGGGGATAGAAAAGAGTTTAAGTGGACTAATGGGGCAGAAAAGAGTTTTCAATTATTGAAACAAAAAGTTACAGAACAACCTGTTTTAGTACTTCCAGATTTTAATAAGGTGTTTCAAGTAGATTGTGATGCTAGTGGTACTGCAATAGGAGCTGTTATGAGCCAAGAAGGTAAACCTATTGCTTATTTCAGTGAGAAGTTGAATGATGTCAAGAGAAAATATTCTGTTTATGATCAGGAATTTTATGCTATAGTTCAAGCATTAAAGAAGTGGAGACACTATTTGCTTCCTAAGGAGTTTGTTTTGTATACTGATCATCAAGCTTTGCAATATTTGAATAGTCAAGGAAAGTTGAATCAAAGGCATTTGAAATGGGTTGAATTTTTTCAGAGTTATACATTTGTTTTGAAACACAGGAGTGAAAAGTCTAATAGGGTTACAGATGCTCTTAGCAGAAGGCAACTACTGCTGATAGAAATGTAGATTGAAGTGGTTGGGTTCAAGGAGCTCAAGAATTTGTATCCAGAGGATCCTGATTTTGGTGAAGCTTGAAAAGCTTGTAAAGAACCTATTACTCTAGACAGGACGAAATGGTTGGATTTCATCATCCAGGATGATATGCTATTCAGAGGGAGTCAGTTGTGCATTCCACAAAGTTCTATGAGGGAGAATCTCATCAAGGAGAAGCATAGTGGAGGATTGGCTGGACACTTTGGTCGTGATAAAACCCTTGCTTTGGTTGGTGAGAATTATTATTGGCCACAATTGCAGCAAGATGTGAAGAAGTTTGTACAGAGTTGCAGAGCATATCAGATGGTGAAAGGAGTGAAGCAGAATACAGGGTTGTATCAGCCATTACCTATACCAGAGAAGCCTTGGGAGGATATTAGCATGGACTTTGTTCTTGGTTTACCGAGGACTCAGCGGGGACATGATTCAATTTTTGTGGTGGTTGATAGATTTTCAAAGATGGCACATTTCATTCTCTGCAAGAAGACTACTGATGCTGTTCATGTAGCAGAATTGTTTTTCAGAGAGGTAGTGAGACTACATGGTTTGCCAAAGACCATAGTTTCAGATCGGGACACTAAGTTTGTTGGATATTTCTGGCGTACATTGTGAAAGAAGCTGAAGACAGATTTGAAGTTCAGTTCATCACATCATCCACAGACTGATGGACAGACAGAGGTAGTGAATAGAAGTTTGGGAAATTTGCTGAGATGTTTGGTTGGAGATAAGCCAACAGGATGGGATTTGATTTTACCACAGGTGAAATTTGCATACAATAATTCTGTCAACAGGAGCACTGGTAAATCACCATTACAGATTGTATTTGGAAGTAGTCTGAGAAATGCATCTGAATTAAGGAAGATAGATAAAGGAGAAATAAGTAGTGTTGAAGCTGAGGATTTTGCAGAACACTTGAAGAACATCCATGAGGAGGTGAGGAAGCATATTACCAAGATGAACGCACAGTATAAGGCTAAGGCAGATGAGAAAAGGAGGTATAAGGAATTTCAGGTTGGAGATGAAGTCATGGTTCATTTGCGGAAGGAGCGGTTTCCAGTTGGTACATATAACAAGCTGAAAATGAAGAAGTTTGGGCCATGTAAGATACGGAAGAAGCATGATTCAGGAAATGCATATGAGGTAGAATTGCCTAGTGAGCTGAATATTTCACCAGTGTTTAACATTTCAGATTTGACAGAGTATCACGAAGGAAGTGTTGAAGATGAGATTGCAACAGCACAGTGGAGTATTCCAGCAACTAGTTCAGACACTAAGGAGATCGAAGATATACTGGACAGTCGTGTTGGCAGAAGCACAAGGAACAGGACATATGAAGAATATCTGGTCAAGTGGAAAGGACGGCCTGTTGAAGATTCATCATGGCTGACAAAGGAGGAGGTTAGCCGTCTTGGTTTTCCTCTGCACACCTGAGTCGTGATAGGGTCACTTCTCAAATTACCCCGGGTGTCTGATGCAGGAGCATCCTGGGTGTAAGAGCAATCTTGCATCACCCAAAAATATTTCTATTTTTGAATTCAATAAGGGCTATCCTGTACAGAGCTGCTATTTATGGAAAGTTACTATTTTTGGTAATTTTTGTATGTGCTCAGAATGATCTGATTTCTTTCTTGGAGGTTCATTTTGTTCATATAAGTCTGCCAGTAAAGTTTCATTGCCAGATCAAGTGTATATTGGAAGATATTGAAGATTTTCGGTATTGGCAGCAGGGGACAGAAACTTTGAACTCAGTTTTGAAGGCTTTAGAGGCCCCAGATGAGGTCAAATTTTGGGCTGAATGAAGCTTGCTTGATTCAAGTGTTGTAGAGCTCCTTGCGCCCTTTCCGAAATGGGGTTACAATAGTCAATCGGGTCAACTGGTGATGACTTATGGTCTTCGGAAGTTGGGTCACTTGAAGTGGCGGAAAATGATTTTTCTTCAAAATTTCTGTTCGGGTTTCAAAATTTATTTTGAGCCGACTATGATGTAATGAAATGTAAAATAAAAATAATTCTAAGTTTGGTCGGCCTTATTGGCTAAAATTCTGGAACCTTCCCAGGCGGTGGAAAATTGCCTATATAAGGAAGACTGTATTATTGTCTTAGGCAGTTCAGAATAGTTCTGGGTAGTAGATCTGGGTATTGATTTGAGGCTTTGTCCTACAGAATATTGTAAGGGAATGCCCATGTGGCTTTGCATATTGTAATTCTAAAAGTTTGTAATTCCACATTTGTGGAGATAATAAGAAGCCAATTTTCTGTTCTTGCATATTGTTGTTGTTTCTCTATTTCTGTTATGTGTTTGTGGTATTAAGGGGGGCACCCTTCATCACAATTCCAGACCTTTATTGACATTCAGGTGGCAAGAAGTACCCTGGCACCCAAGAAGCTCCCAAGGTACCCTTCTGATAGGGTAGTTCTATTGAAGATAGCAAGGTACTTATCTAATGCCCATGAGCATATCAAGCACAAGAAGAAACATTGCTAGGATTTTCCTATTTCCATTGCCCTCACTATGTCCCAGACATGAAAGTCTGTAAGTCTTTGACTAGAGAATGGGATGAATTTCCATTGTTAACTTATAACCTGGTAAGGCCTCATTTTGATCCCATCAGTACCTATAGCCACATAATGGGAAGACACTAGGTTCATGAGCTGCATATTGAAGACCATTGGGCTAATTATGTAGATGATTATGAGGTAAGAGTTCATGACTATTGCTAGATGAGTCTAGAGCTGGCACAGGGTGCACTTTTGTTGAAGATTCTGTAGAAGGCGGTCAATGTTGGCTCAGATAAAATTTTGGATTCAACATACACTACATACAAGGTGTTCATGAGGGAAATTTTAAATACAGAAGTGGATCAAGATGAGAATGATAGCATGGATTTAAGAGCTTGACATGTGATTAAGCTGATTAAATCTTGGGTTTCTTGTCCTTTCCTAATGTAACCACTCCCCATGAAGCAACTCCCAGAGAAGCCCTCTTGAGAAAAGAACTAAAAGGGAGAAAAGATACTGAAACCATAGTTCAAAGAGGCTGCTCCTTTGAAGCCTGAAATTGTGTATCGGCATGAGCACCCCACTGCATATTGTCCTGCCACACATTGCAAGAAAGTTAAAACCGGGATGACCAGAAGTATTACACCATGAGAGGCACCTTCACCTAGCAACCATGATTCTCCAAGCTTGGTAAAGAAAACAAAATTCAAGATCATAGGGCCCAAGCCATCTAGAGTGGTCAAGGGTGATGTATACAAGAGAAAGAGAGGCTCAACACCCACACAAATGGATACCTTTGTGGACAATGATGAAGATGAATTGGATTAAGTTCCCCTCAATAGGAGGACCTAGTCTGCAGGATTCTTGAAGAAAAGAAGGATAATGGATGATGATCCTAAGGATGTTGAAGGGGCTATATAGGGAGAGCCAATAAATCTGGATGCCCTCAGTGATGATGAATTCAACATCATAGATTTTGTGGGGTTGCACGGTTTCAAGGAGTCTGAGCAACAAGCTCCTATGTAGTTTACTAGTCTTTTTACTGGCATGGGAGAGGGTCTACAATAGGGACCTCAAGGACAAGATGATATTGAGATGACCGAGGCCCAAGGGGAAATTGTAGAGCCAGAAAAGGACTCTTCCATAGGGGTCACATCAAAAGAAGGTGTAACTACATAGGTACCATTGGTTTCATCTGTTCCACCTCCACTTCCACCACAACCTTCAACTCCTCCTACAGTTCCACTTCATGAGCTTCCCACTACTCCACTTTCCACTCCAATACAAAACACTCAATTGCCTCAACAACCTTCTTCATCTCATGTTCCCCTTTCAAATCCACCTCCACCAGCCCATTCAACCATTCCCCTTGTATCTCTTATGCCTCCCCCACTTAATATTCCTCCCCAAGTTCATGTGCCCTTACCATAGGTCCACAGTGAATCAGTGCCCTAGAGCTTGAAGGAGCTGGAGAAAGAAGTAGAAGTCATTGGAAAAAAGAAAATGGGAGAAGTTCATATAGGATCCAAGGAGCCAGATGACAAGGGAGATTCAGAGGTGGAAGAGGAACCACATACTGAAGAAGATAAGCCACAACTAGATACTGAGAAACAAACGGTTGATGAGTAGCAAACTACTAATGAGGAAGAACATGACCAGGATGCTGGGAATGCGAAAGAGATAGGAGAAGAAGAATAAAGTTAAGAGGAAATAAGGATAGAACACCTAGCAGCTTCTTCCACATTGGCTACTCCCTATGAGCCATTGAATGCATTCTCAAAACCCACATGGTTCACCAAAGAGATACAACCAAGACTCAGAGTGTACATATATGATGAGGTTGATGTGACCACGGTAGGGCATGCTTTCCACCAAACAACACAAATTCCCCAAGAAAGAATGATGTCTTATGTCACTCAAGACCAAATGGGTAGGTCAAAAGCATATGTGGTTGTCCCCACAATGGATATCAGTGCGGGTGAGATAACTCCGGATAACTACATGTTAGAGGAGGTAGATTTAGGGGAGTCCACTAGGGAAGGTAGCAAAACCTTGGCTACTTTGGGGTTGAAGCATGCTTTAGGCTTTATGGATAAGGATGAAGAAAGGATAAAAGCTTTGGAAGAGAAAAATGAAGCTATGAAGAAATTCATTCTAAAGAAAATGGGTCCAATTGACCCAAATAACCTCGAAGCCTCATTACAAGAAATTTTGGAGAAGGGGGATATAGATATAGATGTTCCACATTCTTTTGTACAGGCTTGTGTTGAGTGGAAGCTTCATTTTGAGTAGTTTGCTAGCTTATCTCTCAAGAGGATCCTAAGGCCCTTCCAAAACATTTTGGCAGTAATAACTTCTTTGGTGGAGATCATGAGTGAGGAGAATGGTGTAGAAGAGACCATCCTTAACTGGAAAAAAGTGTTGGATGGCCTAACGATGATAAGAAAGCAATGCTTCCAAGTTTTGATGAAGATATATGAAGGGGAAAAATTGGATAATTTTAAATAATGGATCCAAGAGATAGAAGTGGCATTGGCCGTATTTGAAAAGATTCTCAAGAGGTTGAACAAGAGAAGGGATGATAGCATGCTTTTTGCAAAGGAGCTGCAAAAGTTCTTTGAAGGCTTGGATCTAGATTTGTTTGATGAAGATGATGATAAGACTATGCATTCAGTAAATGAAATCATCAATTAGTACCTAGCCATATTCTGAGGGGTGAAGTCTAAAGAAGACCTCTAGCAGATGTTCTATCAAAAGGAGGAAATTCAGAAAATACTATCTCAAGAGGAAGCAATAAAGGCTTTTGCAAAACAATTGATTGACTTGATTGAAATTTTGGAGATAAAGGACTTGGTACTTAGTCAATTTTGGGTCATGAGTTTTTCGGACCAACTGTCAAGATTTGGGCATTTTTTGGCCTGTCCAAAAGTTAACTCTAGTTATCTCAAAGATCACTTTCTAGTCATCTGGGCTTTCTTTTTTGGATTGATTGTTTATGCTTTTTGTATCTTTTCCAGTTGGGTCTATGTGGTGAAGCTAGATCCAAGATCAAGGGTAGAAACATGAAGATTATCAAGAGCATGCATGAGTTCTAGCTCCCTTTTTTAGTTGCTTAATGCCTGATTTATTCATATCTTTGTAATGCATGAGAATTAATTTTGTGCTAGGATAGTTTAGCTAAGCTTTAGAAGTAGTTTCTTTAATGCGAGCTTTAGTTTATATTTACTTTCAAGTTTTAGTTGCAACAAAACCCTAGTTGCGAAAATAAGAGCAGAGCTCTATAAATTGTAATAAAATGATGTGATGAGGGTTGAATTGATGATTAATAAAACAAACTCAATTGGTTCTTCATTCATGGTGTGATTTATCTACTATCTATGTGAAATTTGTCAATGTGTAATTTTCTCATTCTTTATTTCAAAGAGCCAATTGGTTGTTTAATGATTTTAAGTCTATGATCTTTTAGTTCGGTGTTTGCTTGTATTGCATTGCTATGTTGTGATGAATCTTTGAGAAGATCATTCTTTGGTGCTTGAAGATTAAATTGTCTCATGTGTGCACACATCTGGGATGGCTTCATGATTTGATGTGTTTTGACTTATCATATGTCTGCATTTGTTTGATTCCGTTGATGATTGCATCCATTCAGCTAAAGATTGTGACATGATCTAATCTCTATTTTCTAGGTTTCTTCATCTTCTTTGTTATTTAATTTGCATGGTGGTGTGATGCTAGCATATGTCCATTAGATTTATTTTCAGCAATTTTTTCAAATCTCTTGTTACCCTACATTTCCTAACCCTCTTGCAAGTTACTTTTAGTAGATTAATTAAACTAGCATTGCTTTTATTCTTAAATCTGAAAACCGTATCAAAACGAAGAGAACTTTTGGTTTCCTAAAGTTTGTTTTGCAATTTCCCTTGAGAAAAGAACCAGCAAAGGCCTCCTTGTTAAAAAATTCACAATTTTTTTCCATTGAGCTATCCAAGCAGTTGAGACCTAGCCAGAAGGAACCTTGAGATTGATTCCATCAGTCTTCCAAGATGAGGATTTTCTCACGCAAATTCCTAGCCGTTGTCTTCACGTAAAAATGATGCTCAACAGAAGTGGCGCTAGAAGGAGGGCCCTCAAATGGGACATCCTGGAATATCGGATCTTTCTCTCCTGAGAGATTCCCACGAGTCCTTAGATCTTCACCCAACAAATGGGAGTTCCTTGAACTTACAGAGTTTCACAGACCTCGCACTAGCAAAATAAAGCACCTAGAGGATACTTCAGATCATCCGAATATTCCTCCAATTCCAACCATTGCTGCCCTGCCTATTGCTCCTCCACCACCGGCTCCAATGGAATTTTTTGCAAATGCTCAAAGTTCACCATTGAACTTACAAGGACAACTCCATCAACTGCCCAAAAATCTTGAGAAATTCTACCCACATTTCATCTATGGAGAATCCAGGACAATGGAAGAACATGTTCGCACATTAAAGGAATTATCCAATCAGAAAGAGATTGCTCATTAAGATGTCGTGTACCACCTTTTCCCCTACACACTGGGGGAGTTTGCATATAATTGGTATCTAAATTTTTCATGAAATTCCATTTCTACCTAAGTGGAATTCGAAATGAAGTTCCTAAATCAATTCAAATTGTATGTAGATCTGGCAACCCTTCACCACCAATTCATCTTGGTGAGAAAATAGCTCAATGAATTGATTGCTATGTTCAACCACCATTTTCACAAGATGTAACAGAAGCTTGAAGCTTCATACACTATTCCAGTCGGTGCTGCCATACAAGTGTACTTGCACATGTTAGATCCACTAACATCTATATTCTTGAAAAGGCTGCCTCCAAGAGATATTGACACTTTGGAGAAAGTGTGTGATGGAGCTATCCTATTCACCCAACAAATGGACCCACAAGCACGTGTTAATTATGGCATCCTACCTCTTGGTGTTTGAAAATGCTTATGCCAACTAGGGCTGCCAATATGCCTATGATGGATATTAAGGACTGGTTAGTTCCAAATGTGGGCAATCTATAGGCAACTAGACCAACTATAGGGATGGATACTCCCTCTTCTACTTCTGGCTCTGTGAAACCAAGGCAGGTACACCTAATCCAATAGTTGTAATTCTAACTAATAACTTCAACTCTGCCCCTTATTTCTTTATTGGATCTTTTAACAGATAAAAATAGTGAGAGAATACTAAACAACAACCTATTGTTCATTGATCCTCCATCACTGGGTAGGACAACACATAAATGTAAATAAAATTGAAATTAATGGTAATGATTTTAAGATTTTGGGACTTTGAAATCTGAATCACCTTCTCAGAACAAAGATAGGAGAATACATGTCAGTGTCTCATCCATTGGGCAACAGAGTCAGAAAATAGAAAGGATCCCAAAACAACTTTGAGAACAACTAGTTTTTGAACCATAAATACAAATACCCCAACTCTTCCCTACTTACAGATAATCCTTATGCGAATTCAATGAACATATATTTTACTTTAAGTAATATTTAATCCAACCCTAGGTTAGAACTCAAAGTGAGATACATACACATAAACCCTAAAATAGGCTTAAAGATTCATAGAACAAACACAATGGAGAGGTAAAGATTTGACATTTGTATTAAGTATAACCATGATCATTTACATACCTCATATTCTGAATAACAAACTTACTGGACAATGGTGCCAACTTGTATCTCTTCTCTATTATCCTGACAAAATAATACAAATTTACAATCCTCGACTGAGGAGTAGGGCTTCAAAATTTCCTTTTTCTTCTTACACCTAACTCACTCAATGCCTAGAATGACCATGGGAAATACTTTTATATACAAGGAGATGCAATAAGCTTCCGGTCATTCTAGGGTTTACAAAATATCAACCCTAAAACTTTACAACAACTACAAAATTTACAATAAATACACTCAGTCATAATGGCGAGGAAATTGTAGTTGAGCCGACCTTCTTCATGTCTTTTAATGCAGTCCTTGGCTAGCTGTTAACAAATCTGATCTGTAATATTTGCTGTCCATTTTGTAATGAATATTTCGTCATATCTCAACCACCCTTATGACTCAAAATTAACTGATCTGATCTACTTTATGAAGCTGGCGGTGTATCTTCACTCTCCACAGCTGGTATGTACTGATATCTCCATTTATTATACACCTCTTCACTTGGGAACTCAAACTTAACAAATTCATCCTTCCTGGTAGACAACTGTTCCCATTCACTTATGATCTGTGTGATTTTCTGTTGAATGGTGTCAAACAACAATCTGGCATTTATCAACATTTTAATTGTGCCACTGAAAGAAGACTTATCACTTAAAACATTAGTGATTCATTCTGTGAGAATTCCATCTAACTCCTCCCTCCACTGGTAAGCTTCCTTAAATTCTGCTTTGTCTGTGAAAATAGGAGGCACCAGTTCATAACTTGAAAGCATTAATTCAGCTTTCAACATACTTTTTCTCCTGATAAAATTATCCACAAAAATGTTGAAATGCATCAACTTCTTCACAATTTGATGCAATGGCTTTATTAAAGGATCCGAGTCTTCCTGTCCCTTGGATAATATACAAAATAGTTTTACATTGGGAGACCTTTCAATCCATCTTTTCAAAAATGGAGCCATTTCATTCTTCTCTTTATTAAAAACCTTAAGCAAAGAAATTAACCTATCCATATGGCCATGTATAATAGAAGGCTTTAAATCTACTGCAAATTCCATAATCGCCCCTACTATTTTTTCTTCATATTTTTGATTTACCAAAGCTATAGCCTTTACGTTCTCATCCCTTTCATTTTCCAATTGTACCCTGATTTCCCTCAATTTATTTGTTTCCTCTGTCAGCTTCAGCTTCTCCCAAGCAACCCTTGCATCCATATCTATTTCTGGGAGTGGTGAGGGTGGAAATTCAATTATTGGGCTTGAAGATGAAGCCACCGCAGGCTTATCAGAAATTGCTAATTGAGGAGATCTTTGATCCTGTGGCCCTGATAACTGGACAATCAGTTTGTCCTTTTGAATTAGCTCAACTTTGAGCTCATTATAAGATTTAAGGACCATTTCAAATTTGAGCCTAAGCTCTTCCTTTTCTCTGGCATCCTTCTCCACCACACTAACATTGAACTTGGCAGTTTCAAGAATTAAATTAGATGCCTCCACACCAGATGTTTCTCCCACTCTCTGAACCATTAGGCTCCCTGTATATCCTGTGGAGAAATCACTCTTCTTCCCTTTATTTTTATCTCTATCTAAAGACCACATGACTAGAGCAGCATGATCTTCATAAAAAGTAATTCCCCTAGCTACCTGCTTAGCCTATTCTAGTGTAGCTAGGGTCTTTACCTTGCTCTTCCTTACTTGGTAAAAAACAATGGCATCAGCAATGTCCCATTCTTGTAGGATCAGAATCCCTACTGTATGAATCATGGCTCTCCCTTCTTTTGGAGTGATCTTCTCAAATTATCTAGCCATTTGTGCCTTGGTCTCCTCTTCTATCTCTTTCACATCTTTATCAGGGGATTCTTCCTTCTTCTTCTCACAAATCTCCTTAAACAAATTGATTTTCATTCTCCACAAGAACTATGAGAAGGCCCTAGTTTTAACAAAATCATCATCAGCAAGGAAAGAGTCACTTGCCTATTTTAGAATAGCGTCTATTTGTTTACCCTCAAATTCTTCTACTATGAGATCCATGGCCAACCTCTTTAGGTGCCTCCAGCATTCCCTCGTACAAATCTTCAATTAAAACAAAAAGATTTCCTTCATCCCTTAACTGCACCAGTTGTTATGCCACTCCATGCTCATCCAACTGAATAGGGGATTGAGAAGGAGAGTAAATCTCCTCTGCCGGTCTTTCTTCTTCTTGTCTTTGCCTTTTTGGGGAAGGTGCCTGCACTGCTGGATCACCTAGTGATCTTTGCCCTGTTAAAGTGGAAGGAACACCTTCACTTCCTTGTTGTGAGGTCAAAAGGACAGTATATCCACTCTTCTTCTGTACTGTGTACACCCCCTTAGGGATTAACTTCATATATTTAGGCTGGTTTAAGATTTGCCTAGCCTTTTCTAGATCTGTCTTAGTCACAGATACCCTTTTCTCATTTACAACACTCATGAGTCCCTCAAAATTCTCTATAAGGACATTAACTTTTCTAGCCCATGGTTCAAAACTAATCAATGGGTCATAAGTTTTATCAAAATTCTGAATAAAACCTATAGACTTGCTATAAATCACCTATTTTTCTTTCTTAATCTCCTGAGCTTGAAGGTCAAACTCATTTCTTATTATGTCTTTTGGAAAATTAAATTGATGCTCAATAAGAGCACACCTCACCTTATCTTTGAACATGCCTGAAAGTAAACCCTTTGTATCCGTACACCTCACCACTACCTTTGACATTCTGTAGGGTTGCAAAACCTTATGCAAGTGCACCCATCCTCCTTTTGTAATTACATACTTATGTGCCAGAGTTACATCAGGTTAGAGAGTTCCTCTACCTTTTCCAGTGAGTGTGGTTTCTTGTAAATTTCCAATCTGTCTTAAGATCTTAGCATATCCTAGCTTCAAAGGGGCCTGATATGGAAAAATATAAGGTGCCACTTTACTGCCATACACTCTACATACTATGGAGACTAGATATAAAATAATATCTCCAAAATTATGGACAATGGTAATGTCCTTGCAGTAATCCATCGACCTAATCAATCTTAATAACTCTCCTGGGATTCTTGGATTATCAAAAAATAAAAGACACCTAAGCCTCGATGCAAAATCCCTATCAAAAGCAATATAACTAGCATCAATTCTATCCCAGGACAAGGTTGTGGTCCACAATTGCACTGGAAGAGTCTCTCCATATCTTTCCTTCTCAATATTCACCATTGTACTAAAAAAATTCTCACCCTTATACAAAAATATGTGGATAAGCATCGAGTACCATCTGAATGGTTTAGAGACCTTCATATTCTTAATCCCTATTAATCCTTCATGAATTATTTCAGCCAAATGAGAAGCAAAGTAAAAAATGAGGGCTAGCTGGGGGTGGAGTGACTACACCATCATGAACATAAAAGGTACTGGCATATGAGTCTTCTCATCATGCCCTAGGATCAAAGACAAAGACTTATAAACTTCTTGTGCCTTTTTACTGAATAAATCTAACCTGATGGGCTCTGGTGTACTTGAACTGATAGCACACATTGATCCTATCTGATCAAAATATTGCCTTAGAGGCCCTGCCCTTAGATAATCCTTATGTGCCTCATAAATCTCAGTGAACTCTGTGAACTCTATTTTCTACAACCCCACAGATGGTTCATTTAATGAGAAAACCTATCTAATATCATCCCCGATAATGGTTATCAGGTCTCTTCTATTTATATCCCTGACACATCTTGTCACAGGATCATAGCATTTAGCAATCTGTATTAACAATTCATCATCCATGAAAACCCCATGGCATACCAACCTCCCAATGTCAAACTGCCATACATTACTGAGGGGCACACAAGCATTCCTTTATGAATATGCCAATTTAAAAAGAATAAGACCATTGTGTTTATCTCCCACTTTAGCATCTCTCATCCAATTCCCTCTGTCATAGAGACCTTTTGCAACTGAATCTCTAGGATGTCTCAGAGTGAGCTCTTTTACTCTTTATGCCCCATTATCTGAAAATGGGAGCAACTGCATCAAATCCTCGAAAATTCTTCTCGTACTATATTCTATTTGACCAGACAAATTCCTCTTGGGTGGCATTTTGAAAATAGGGCTTCTTACTAAGATATGAATTCCCAAGAAAACTTTAAACAATATCAACTGAAAATAGGAAAGAAGACCCCACAAAGCTTTATAAATTTCAAATGACTTAAACATAGGAGAAAACCTACCAGGCACCTGAAAAATCTTCTGCTTGAAAGCACTGCATGAAAAAAATATATCGCTGGAGAACATACGAGAGTAGTGAAGAAAAACAATAATCAAATTCTGGTATATAACATCTGCTAATGGCTCACAATTCTCCTGCACGTAACAAATTTATTCCACCATTACTGAGGTTGGCGGCCCTATCACTCACTGGACGTGAAAATGTCATTCAAGAGAAAAATTCAAATTCAAGCCGTTGATATATTTCATTTTCGGCGCATCGGGCGGTAGACAATCTTATCAGCAAAATCCTATAGTACCTTTAGCAAGCTAGTTCTCGACCAATGAGAACATTTCAAAATTAGCATGTACAGAAATAAATTCCTTAAGTTCATCCTGGTCTAAGCAGTGATCTTTACACGTCAACATCACCCCTGGCCAATCAAAAATGACCGCCTCATCAATATATTTAACACAGAGGACCCACCAAATAGCTTCCATCTCTTTATCCAAATCAATGGTTGTCGCTAAACCGTAAACTTAAAATCCTCACATCTTTGATCAATGGTATAATAAGAATCGTTCGATCAAACTGAAGATTAACCCTTTGGAAAACATGACCCCACAATCAAACAAATCACCTTCTGTCAGTCAAATCACATTGTGCCACATTTACATATGGGCGGGTCCCTTCTGACTATCCTTTACTGTCTTTAAATATGCGTCAGCCGCCACCTAGTTTTTCTGAGAACCAATAAGAACCAAAAAGATTGTAATGACCTGGCACTGTTAGGACCCACCGAACCTTTTTCAAATAAAGCAAATCTGATGGCTGTTGCTATACCGCAAGCTTAACATGCAAGCATCTTGGATCAATGGTATAACGAACACCGTAGATCTTTTTTGCCCTTTAAAGTTTGCAAACTCTTCCTCCAGTGGGGCCCGCCTTTGAGACAGGTGGCAACTCATCGCTATATCGCATGTCAGAGAAAATTGACAATCAGAGTCTTGCGGTGTAATGACAGCCACTCATTTTGGAAAGTGAAAACTTAGGAAAATATACCCAAAACTTAGGCTTAGAGAAATAAAAAGTAGAAGAGGGGAACGGGGGCCAACAACCTTCTAACCACAAATGCATGACTTAAAAAAAATGTTAAAGGCACATGCAGATTAGCACTCTTAGTGAGTCAAAAAGGTAACACGGGAAAATAAAAAGGGAACAAACCAACCTAGGGTTTTGGAAGTGAGGGAGGAAACCCAAGCCAAAAACCTGGATATTTCAAAGCTACAAATGCAGAGTCAAGAAATATTTAAAAAGTGATAATAGTGGCTCTTGATTGGGGACATGTATCTCCTGCAGATACATTGAGAAACCAGAATCTCCTAGTACAGCAGACGGGAACAAAACTTTAGCCAAAAGCAGGGAACTATATAAAAAAATTTACAATTAGACCTGTACAGGGATCACCGAACTTTAGGAAAAATAAAACTTTAAGAACTGCCCATGAACAGGCAATTTCAGGAGTTCACCCACCATATTTGTCAGAAAATAAGAATTCACTCCCCATTTTTCTTCAATAATAAAAGGCCCTAACCAAACAGGGTCAAACATTCCATGCCTGCCTTTGTCTTCAAGCTTTGCATTCCACATTAAAACCATATCTCCCTTTGTGAAAGATTTTTGGGTAGTCCTTTTATCATACAAGACTTTGCATTGGGCCTACACCCTTTCATTTTTGTCATGTGCACCAACCCTTAATTTAGTGAGTTGAATCAAATCGTTCATCCTGACTGCCATGTCTTCTTCTACATCATCATCATAAGCTTGAATGAACTGGTACATCTGTAGCAAATTGTTTTGAGGCAATCTAGCATTAATCCCATATACTAAATCAAAAGGGGCACATCCTATTGCTTTTATCACTGTAACCCTATCAGCCCATAAAGCTTGTAATAATTTTGAATCCTAGGCTTTCTTGTTTTTATCCAAAACTCTCTTCAGAATCTTGATCAAGCTTTTATTACTGGATTCTACTTAGCCATTGCCTTGTGGGTGGTAAGCAGATGAGTATGAAATTCTAATACCATTATGTCTACAAAAATCAACAAACTCCTTTGATCTAAAACATAATGCATTATCAACCACCACAGTTTCTGGGCAACCAAATCTTGTCAAAATATTTTGCATCATAAAGTCTGTCACTACTTTGCTAGTTGCCCTTCTTGTAGGGATTGCTTCAACCCATTTAGTAAAATAATCAGTTGCCACCAAGATATAAGAATGCCCACCACTAGACCTATTAGGGATCTCCCCAATGAAATCCATACCCCACTTCTGAAAAGGGGCTTGAACAGAAACAGGCCTGAGTGGAACATTCCCACTGAATTTCAACTTTCCTGAAAACCTTTGGCAGGGGTCACATTTCTTAACAAACTGATGGGCATCTTTAAAAAGTGTAGGCCACCAAAAACCTACTCTAATGATCTTGTGAGCTATAGTTTTGGCCATATAATGCCCCCCATAGACTCCATTGTGCATATCTTTTATCAGAAGTTCGGCCTTTTCCTGATCTATACATCTGAGTAAAACACCTTCATTGCTCCTCCACCAGAGCTCACCTTTTATAATTGCATTTTTTATTGATTCGAGTCTGATAGTTCTTTTCTTATTATTATCCATCTCAGGGGGTAGGATCATCGTTTGCAAATATTGGACAACATCTTTGTACCATTCACAATAGTCCATATTGCATATATAAGGCCTCTGATCCTCTTCCAACATATTTATTTGGTTTGCATTTAGATTACTCTGGGCCATCAACTTTGCCAGGCCTAATCCTCTTACCAGCTTTGTTATGTGGATATCAATGTTGAACTCTTGAATCCTATTTATCCACCTACATCTCCTTCCTGAGACCTCCTGTTGGACCAGGATATCCTTGACAACAACACTTGGTACATAAGCAACCACAGTAGCCCCTACCAAATAACACCTAAATGTCTTGATAGCCTTGACTAAAGCATAAGCTTGTTTTTCAATAATATCATAATTCAATTCTGCTGCCTGCAAGGTTTTGCTGAAAAAGGAAATGGGTTGCTCAAAACCCTCAGCATTTTTTTGTAATAACACTACAGCAATAGTGTGGGCTGATGTAAAAGAAAAAACTTGCATTGGCTTGCTATAATCTGGCACCTTTAAGACTGGGGCATGCTTTATGGCCTTTTTAATGTCATTGAAAGCCTGAATTGCTTCAGTGTTCCATTCAACCTTCGCTCCTTTCTTCAACATTTTGGATATGGGAATACTAATTTCTATAAAATTTGTTATAAATCTTCTTAAGAAGTTAACCTGTCCTAAAAAAGACTGAATTCCTTTAACATTTTTTGGTAAAGTTAACTTGTCAATGGCTTCAACTCTTTCTGGATCTATCCTCACACCATCTCTTGAAATAATGTGCCCAAGTAACTTTCCTTCTGTTACACCGAAAGCACAGTTCTTTGGATTCAAAGATACCCCATAGTCTAATGCTCTGGTAAAAATCTTTTCAAGATGTTGACAATGTTGTTCTTCCTTTGCTGAGAAGGCTGTCAAATCATCCTGATAAACCACCATGAATCTATCAATAAAATCTACAAAGGCTACATCCATGGCTCTTTGAAAAGTGGCACCAGCATTTTTCAATCCAAAAGGCATTCTTACATAGACATACGTTCCCCATGGAGTTGTAAATGCAGTCTTGAATTGCTCTATGTCTTTGACCATGACTTGATTGTAACCAGAAAAGCCATCCATCATGGACATCAACTCTGACCCAGTGACCTTTTGCAACATATTCTCCATGTTTGGTAATCCATAATTATCTTTCAGAGAATTTATATTGAGATTCCTAAAATCCACGCATAGCCTGATATCACCATTTTTCTTTCTAACTGGTACCAGGTTTGAAACCCAAGTGGAATGCCTAATAGGTTCAATTATTCCAGCATCTATCATCTTCTTGAGTTCACTCTGCATTTTAGGTGCCAAAGTAGGGTTAACAGGTCTCAACTTCTGTCTAAAAGGCTTTGTGCCTTCCTTGAGGGGAATCTCATGCTGAAAAAGGTCCTCCCTGTAATCCTTAAGATCATCATAAGACCAGGAAAAAACATGCCTAAATCTCCTGAGGAGATCAATCAAATTTTTTCTAATTCTTGGGGATAAAGACCTGCCTATATAGACCTTCCTAGGGGCTATCTTTATGCCCAAATTTATTTCCTCCAGCTCATCAGTTTTAGCAAAATTAGTATGGAAAATTTTATCCTTGTTGTCAAATGCTCTTTCAAGAGCAACCAATCCTTTAGGAGCTCTGTTTGATTTCAATTGCAACACTTCTTCCCCAAAAACAACATCCTTGCCATTTACTGTATTAACATAAGAGCTAAAATCCATTTCTTTGTTACCAAAGTGAGACTCACAATGGAGAAATCTTAATGTCCTGGTCATCAAAAAAAACTTGCCAGTTATCTAGATTGTCAGGGATGGAAAGCTTGGTCTGTACCTCCACATTTGAGACATCTGCAAAAGTAGCATCCTCTGGTCTAAGGGCTATATTTGCTAATAGGTCAGCCATTCTATTAGAACTTCTCTCCATCCAACAGATATTAAAAGCACTAAAGCTTTCAATCTCATCCCACACAACATTCCTATATTGTTTCAACTTTTGATTCTTGGAAGCATACTTTGACCTTATTTGGGATACAACCAATTCAGAGTCACCAACTACTTTTAAACATCTTATGCCATGTCTTGATGCCAGTCTCAGACCAATTAACAGAGCTTCATACTCTGCAACATTATTTATGCAAGTAAACAACAAGGAAAATGAGTACTTGAAAGTTTTACCATTAGGAGATATGAGCAATATTCCAGCTCCAGATCCTTCACTGCTACTTGCACCATCAAAATACATAGTCCAAAGATCATCTAGGTCAATCCATCCTTCTTGATTTTTTGATCTATAGGTAGGGTCAACACCTTCATCTTCCTCCTTGTCTTGGACCTTGAAGGCATTACTGTTAGTATCAAGGAAACAATTCATGTTGTTCGACTCCTCTTCTTCTATCATGTGTGGAGTTCTGGATTCTCTAGTAACCTTGATACTCTCCCCCTCAAAATTGAAAGTGGCAAATGATAGGTCACACTGTATGCTTCCTCCCATAGATGCACTCCATTTTCTTGATAGCAGCATCCCATACTGGGGAGGAATATCCACTACTAAAACACTCATAGTCAATAATTTATTAGGATAAGCATCCAACCTATAAGGCAAGGCTTTAATGGTACCAACAACTAGCACTTCTCTTGAATCCATTGCTTGGCATCTACCATGAGGTGAATCTACTTTCAATCCCAAAGACTTCATGATCTCAGTTGGCATAACGGTATTCAATGCTCCAGAATCAATCATGCAATTTTTTAGCAATTTTCCATTTATTTGTAAAGTCAAGAAGAAAGGGTCAACTGTTCCTGCTATGGTATTGACAACATTTGTATCCAAGTAAATCTGAGGAATTTCAGAAACAATCTCCTCACTATAGTTTTCATCTTTATCATTTACCACTGCTATTTGCTTTTCAGTTCCTCCTAATTTTTGAGGATCGGTATGTACTATGCTCTGTACCCATTTTAAAGCATTCTTCTTATGTTCATCTATTCTCATCATTTCCAATAATGGAAATTTGACAGTGATTTGAGACAGTAATTTATTCATATCAACTGGAATATATTTTGAATCAACTACCTCTGATTTTAGATCCTCAGCCATTTTATCAACTTCCTGGATGGGTACCTCTATAGGTATATAAACTTGAGCTTTGTCCTTATTTTGTATAGCAGGTGATACCTCAGCTGCTGGCCTTGGTTTTACTTTATACACAACATTGGGTTTAACATTCCTCTTTACCTTAACCTTATCAGTATGAGGAGAATCCTTGATCTTTTCTTATGATGTTTTCTTTATAAAAATGCCACCAGGCTTGGGATCTGAATCACCCACAACTCTATTCCTCAAATTATAATTTGTCTTTGCCTGAGTAACCAAATTTTCTATTATCAAAGTGATCTCTTCATCAGAAGGCCTTCTCAAGATAGTGGCTAAGTCATTTTTTTGAACATTGCATTGAATGTTGTCTGGCTCATTATCTTCATTATCTGAAAAGACTTGCTAATGGTACAATTCATTTCTAGCTTGGGAAAATGAGGCATCCTAATTTTCATCTTCCTCAGCAGAATCTATTTCACTCAAAATATGATAAAAAATCATCCCACACCCTCGATCATCACAAGGCTATTCCTCCGTGCACTCTTGTTCTTCCTGAGGAGACATGTTTTGGGATATGGCACAATAATCAGGGTCATGGGGTGATTGACAAGCAATGCACCATGGGATATCTTCCACTACATTCATTGAATTTCTTTGTAATGGGTCAGGGGTTCTATTATTTGGTCTATCCCCCTTGTCTGGGCTAAAAGGTTTCCCATCCTTCCATTGAGTATTGTAAGGAAAGTTCTGCATCCTTGGCAATTTATTAAAATTGTTGAAGGGAGGCTTGTCTCCTCCTGCAGCTTTATTATTTCTATTTTCACTAGGTTTCAGATCCTTGATTGCCTTAAGAATTTGTTTCAAGCTTTCCTCATCCTTTGGTTTAACACTTTGGGGCTTTCCTTGATCTTTTCTATTTAACAAAGGTGATCTATTATCTTCTCTCCTTCCCAACTTCCCTGAGATTCACTGATTACTTTCCATATTCACAGCTAACTTGTAGGCTTCAACAAGGCTCCTTGGGTTTTTGTCTCTCAATAAGTAACCCATTTTTTAGTCAAAGGCATTTAAATATGTAACAAGGCATACCCTGTCATCCAATCTAATGACTTGCAATAGTTTGTGCATGGCCTTTTGAAACCTGACATTAAATTCAACAACATCTTCATTGAAATCCTTTTTTATGTTATTGAATTCATTTAGCATAAAGCCCTCATGTTTCTTATCACCATATTGCTCCTTAAAACAATGCCTAAGCTCATTCCATGAACCTATGCTACCATGAGGCAAAGCTCTAAACCAGTCTCTTGAATCTTCTGTTAAAGATTGCACAAATAATTTCATAATAACATCATCTGGTACAATATTGTAATCATCAATTACATCAATGAATTTTTTTTAATGTTCACAAGTTACAACATTGCTTCTTGTAAATTTAGGGAGCTTTTTTCTAATTTCTTCAGGGATGGGGTTGGGATAACCAGGAATGCCATTGAAAACCAACTACTTGCACCTTTCATGTATAACACCTAAATTTGGAAAACCAACACCTTGGGATGTGGATGCATTTGTATTTGTAGTAGCAGAACCATTAAATCCTCTTGGTAGGGGAATGCCATCTGTCTGATTAGTTGGGTGTGCAACATCAGCTCCTTGTGTCATATTCAAAAAACCAAAATCTGTAGGTCCTGCAGACCTCTTAAGAAAATCAATTTTCTTTTTCATTTCTAATGTTGCTGCTTCTAATTCTGCCTTTTCCAAGTGTTTAGCTAGCAACTCTTGCTCTTTCTTGGCTTTTTCCAAATCTGCCTCCAGTCTTAAAGATTGGTCAAGATTTTGCTTAGGGTTGACAGGTTCATTGATTGAAATACCTATGTCTTTTTGTTTCCCCTTATCCTTTGGAACCCATGTTTCAAAATTCTTGTAAACAACAGGCAGCTCATTTGTCTGTTTAGGGATGGGAACATAGTTTATAGCCTCTAAGTCTAACAGTTGTCTTTTTAACTATTTGACCCTTATCATAGCTTGTCTAATTCTTTCTTCCTTATCCCTATCCCTTTTTTCTCTGATAGCAGCCTGTTCCTGAATCCTTCTTTCTAGTTGATGAACTTCCTCAAATATATCTTCAGAGTCAGGCAAAGTTATTTCAGATTCATTTTGTTGTGCTTGAGGATTTTCTTGTTGACCCTGAGACTCCTGAAGGCCCTGTGGTATTGAGGAACCAAGGGTGAAAGGAGGAAGAAAATCCTGACCCTCTCTACTCTTACTTCTTGACCTTCCTTGCATTTGTCGATTCACCCTCCTATTGTGGGATATTCCTTCACCCTCTTTCTTTGTAGGGGAGTAATAATCTTCATATTGATTAAGTCCTAAATCAACTGCCTCCTCATATTCTGAGGCATTTCCTTCTTGACTAGGAGGAGGAATATTATGTCGTTTAGGGTTTCCCCTCTGTCTCCAAGTCATGGACATATCGTTGGTATCTTTGTCCTTCTTACCTTGGTTTCTTCTAGATGTAATAGGAAGCCCACCCTACAGACTTTCCTCAGGGTGTTCCCTACTATATGACCTTGTATTTTTGGAACTCATACTGCTACATTTTATAAAGCACTAATCATAAAAATGTTCAGATTCACCACTCACAGAGTGTGAGATGATTTGAAAAGTTAAAATTTACTCTTGTACTCTTCAACGAGGTCCACTGGTCAAAAATAAGCTGGCCAGGAGTCAAAGCTCTACTCGTACCCATGTTATTTAAGATTTACTCAATATATTCCCCAATGAAGTCACCATCTTGTTGGTGTTTGAAAATGCTTATGCCAACTAGGGCTACCAATATGCCTATGATGGATATTAAGGATTGGTTGGTTCCAAATGTGGGCAATCTATAGGCAACTGGACCAACTATAGGGATGGATATTCCCTCTTCTGCTTCTGGCTCTGTGAAACCAAGGTGGGTACACCTAATCCAATAGTTGTAATTCTAACTGATAACTTCAACTCTGCCCCTTATTTCTTTATTGGATCTTTTAACAGATAAAAATAGTGAGAGAATACTAAACAACAACCTATTGTTCATTGATCCTCCATCACTGGGTAGGACAACACATAAATGTAAATAAAACTAAAATTACTGGTAATGATTTTAAGATTTTGGGACTTTGAAATCTGAATCACCTTCTCAGAACAAAGATAGAAGAATACAGGCCAGTGTCTTATCCATTGGGCAACAGAGTTAGAAAATAGAAAGGATCCAAAAACAACTTTGAGAACAGCTGGTTTTTGAACCATAAATACAAATACCCCAACTCTTCCCTACTTACAAATAATCCTTATGCGAATTCAATGAACATATATTTTACTTTGAGTAATATTTAATCCAACCCTAGGTCAGAAATCAAAGTGAGATACATACACATAAACCCTAAAATAGGCTTAAAGATTCATAGAACAAACACAATGGAGAGGTAAAGATTTGATATTTGTATTAAGTATAACCATGATCATTTACATACCTCATATTCTAAATAACAAACTTACTGGACAATGGTGCCAACTTGTATCTCTTCTCTATTATCCTGACAAAATAATACAAATTTACAATCCTCGACTGAGGAGTAGGGCTTCAAAATTTCCTTTTTCTTCTTACACCTAACTCACTCAATGCCTAGAATGACCATGGGAAATCCTTTTATATACAAGGAGATGCAATAAGTTTCTGGTCATTCTAGGGTTTACAAAATATCAACCCTAAAACTTTACAACAACTACAAAATTTACAATAAATACACTCAGTCATAATGGTGAGGAAATTGCAGTTGAGCCAACCTTCTTCATGTCTTTTAATGCAGTCCTTGGCTAGCTGTTAACAAATCTGATCTGTAATATTTTCTGTCCATTTTGTAATGAATATTTCCTCATATCTCAACCACCCTTATGACTCAAAATTAATTGCTCTGATCTACTTTATGAATCTGGCGGTGTATCTTCACTCTCCACAGCTGGTATGTATTGATATCTCTATTTATTATACACCTCTTCACTTGGGAACTCAAACTTAACAAATTCATCCTTCCTGGTAGACAACTATTCCTATTCACTTATGATCTGTGTGATTTTCTATTGAATGGTGTCAAACAATAATCTGGCATTTATCAACATTTTAATTGTGCCACTGAAAGAAGACTTATCACTTAAAACATTAGTGATTTGTTTTGTGAGGAGTCCATCTAACTCCTCCCTCCACAGATAAGCTTCCTTAAATTCTCCTTTGTCTATGAAAATAGGAGGCACCAGTTCATAACTGGAAAGCATTAATTCAGCTTTCAACATACTTGTTCTCCTGATAAAATTATCCACAAAAATGTTGAAATGCACCAACTTCTTCACAATTTGATGCAATGGCTTTATTAAAGGATCTAGGTCTTCCTGTCCCTTGGATAACATACGAAATAGTTCTACAGTGGGAGACCTTTCAATCCATCTTTTCAAAACTAGAGCCATTTCATCCTTCTCTTTATTAAAAACCTTAAGCAAAGAAATTAACCTATCCATATGGCCATGTAAATAGAAGACTTTAAATCTACTACAAATTCCATAATCGCCCCTACTATTTTTTCTTCATATTTCTGATTTACCAAAGCTGTAGCCTTTACGTTCTCATCCCTTTCCTTTTCCAATTGTACCCTAATTTCCCTGAATTTATTTGTTTCCTCTTTCAGCTTCAGCTTCTCCCAAGCAACCCTTGCAACCATATCTGTTTCTGGGAGTGGTGAGGGTGGAAATTCAATTATTGGGCTTGAAGATGAAGCCACCGCAGGCTTATTAGAAATTTCTAATTGAGGAGATCTTTGATCCTATGGCCCTGATAATTGGACAATTAGTTTGTCCTTTTGAATTAGCTCAACTTTGAGCTCATTATAAGATTTAAGGACCATTTCAAATTTGAGCCTAAGCTCTTCCTTTTCTCTGGCATCCTTCTCCACCACACTAACATTGAACTTGGCAGTTTCAAGAATTAAATTAGATGCCTCCACACTAGATGTTTCTCCCACT
Organism: Chamaecyparis obtusa; assembly: GCA_027943335.1. Taxonomy (NCBI): domain Eukaryota; kingdom Viridiplantae; phylum Streptophyta; class Pinopsida; order Cupressales; family Cupressaceae; genus Chamaecyparis; species Chamaecyparis obtusa. The sequence goes on along the minus strand of BSBK01009464.1, from coordinate 94,323 downwards.
CTCTGAACCATTAGGCTCCCTGTATATCCTGTGGAGAAATCACTCTTCTTCCCTTTATTTTTATCTTTATCTAAAGACCACATGACCAGAGCAGCATGATCTTCAGAAAAAGTAATTCCCCTAGCTGCTTGCTTAGCCTATTCTAGTGTAGCTAGGGTCTTTACCTTGTTCTTCCTTACTTGGTCAAAAATAATGGCATCAACAATGTCCCATTCTGGTAGGATCAGAATCCCTGCTGTATGAATCATGGCTCTCCCTTCTTCTGGAGTGATCTTCTCAAATTGTCTAGCCATTTGTGCCTTGGTCTCCTCTTCTATCTCTTTCACATCTTTATCAGGGGATTCTTCCTTCTTCTTCTCACAAATCTCCTTAAACTGATTGATTTTCATTCTCCACAAGAACTCTGAGAAGGCCCTGGTTTTAACAAAATCATCATCGGCAAGGAAAGAGTCACTTGCCTATTTTAGAATAGGGTCTATTTGTTTACCCTCAAATTCTTATACTGTGAGATCTATGGCCACCTCTTTAGGTGCCTCCGGCATTCCCTCGTACAAATCTTCATTAAAAACAAAAATATTTCCTTCATCCCTTAACTACACCAGCTGTTCTACCACTCCATGCTCATCCAACTGAATAGGGGATTGAGAAGGAGAGTAAATCTCCTCTGTTGGTCTTTCTTCTTCTTGTCTTTGCATTTTTGAGGAAGGTGCCTGCACTGCTGGATCACCAAGTGATCTTTTCCCTCTTGAAGTGGAAGGAACACCTTCACTTCCTTGTTGTGAGGTCAAAAGGATAGTATATCCACTCTTCTTCTATACTGTGTACACCCCCTTAGGGATTAACTTCATATATTTAGGCTGGTTTAAGATCTACCTAGCCTTTTCTGGATCTGTCTTAATCATAGATACCCTTTTCTCATTTACAGCACTCATGAGTCCCTCAAAATTCTCTATAAGGACATTAACTTTTCTAGCCTATGGTTCAAAACTAATCAATGGGTCATAAGTTTTATCAAAATTCTGTATAAAACCTATAGATTTGCTATAAATCACCCATTTTTCTTTCTTAATCTCTTGAGCTTGAAGGTCAAACTCATTTCTTATTATGTCTTCTGGAAAATTAAATTGATGCTCAATAAGAGCACACGTCACCTTATCTTTGAACATGCCCCAAAGGAAACCCTCTGTATTCGCACACCTCACCACTACCTTTGACATTCTGTAGGGTTGCAAAACCTTATGCAAGTGCACCCATCCTCCTTTTGTAATTACATACTGATGTGCTAGAGTTACATCAGGAAAGAGAGTTCCTCTACCTTTTCCAGTGAGTGTGGTTTCTTGTAAATTTCCAATATTTCTTAAGATCTCAGCATATCCTAGCTTCAAAGGGACCTGATATGGCAAAATATAAGGTACCACTTTACTGCCATACACTCTAAATATTGTGGAGACTGGATATAAAATAATGTCTCCAAAATTATGGACAATGGTAATGTCCTTGCAGTAATCCATCAGCCTAATCAATCTTAATAACTCTCCTGGGATTCTTGGATTATCAAAAAATAAAAGAGACCTAAGCCTCGATGCAAAATCCCTATCAAAAGCAATATAACTAGCATCAGTTTTGTCCCAGGACAAGGCTGTGGTCAACAATTGCACTGGGAGAGTCTCTCCATATCTTTCCTTCTCAATATTCACCATTGTACTAAAAAACTTCTCACCCTTATACAAAAATATGTGCATAAGCATCGAGTACCATCTGAATGGTCTAGAGACCTTCGTATTCTTAATCCCTATTAATCCTTCATGAATTATTTCAGCCAAATGAGAAGCAAAGTAAAAAATGAGGGCTAGCTGGGGGTGGAGTGACTGCACCATCATGAACATAAAAGGTACTGGCATATGAGTCTTCTCATCATGCCCTAGGATCAAAGACAAAGACATATAAACTTCTTGTGCCTTTTTACTAAATAAATCTAACCTGATGGGCTCCGGTGTACTTGAACTGACAGCACACATTGATCCTATCTGATCAAAATATTGCCTTAGAGGCCCTACCCTTAGATAATCCTTCTGTGCCTCATAAATCTTAGTGATCTCCATGAAATCTATTTTCTCCGACCCCATAGATGGTTCATTTAATGAGAAAACCTATCTAATCTCATCCCTGATAATGCTTATCAGGTCTCTGCCATTTATATCCCTGACACATCTTGTCACAGGATCATAGCATTTAGCAATCTGTATTAACAATTCATCATCCATGAAAACCCTAGGGCATACCAACCTCCCAATGTCAAACTACCATACATTACTAAGGGGCACACAAGCGTTCCTTTGTGAATATGCCGATTTAAAAAGAATAAGACCATTGTGCTTATCACCCACTTTAGCATCTCTCATCTAATTCCCTCTATCATAGAGACCTTCTGCAACTGAATCTCTAGGATGTCTCAGAGTGAGCTCTTTTACTCTTTGTGCCCCATTATCAGAAAATGGGAGCAACTGCATCAAATCCTCAAAAATTCCTCTCTTACTATATTCTTTTTGACCAGACAAATTCCTCTTGGGCGGCATTTTGAAAATAAGGCTTCTTACTAAGATATGAATTCCCAAGAAATCTTTAAACAATATCAACTGACAATAGGAAAGAAGACCCCACAAAGCTTTATAAATTTCAAATGACTTAAACATAGGAGAAAACCTACCAGGCACCTGAAAAATCTTTTGCTTGAAAGCACTGCATGAAAAAAATATATCGCCGGAGAACATATGAGAGTTGTGAAGAAAAACAATAATCAAATTCTGGTATATAACATCTGCTAATGGCTCACAATTCTCCTGCACATAACAAATTTATTCCACCATTACTGAGGTTGGCGGCCCTATCACTCACTAGATGTGAAAACATCATTCAAGAGAAAAATTCAAATTCAAGCCGTTGATATATTTCATTTTCAGGACATCGGGCGGTAGACAATCTTATCAGCAAAATCCTATAGTACCTTTAGCAAGCTAGTTCTCGACCAATGAGAACATTTCAAAATTAGCATGTGCTGAAATAAATTCCTTAAGTTCATCCTGGTCTGAGCAATGATCTTTACATGTCAACATCACCCGTGGCCAATCAAAAATGACCACCTCATCAATATATTTAACATAGAGGACCCACCAAATAGCTTCCATCTCTTTATCCAAATCAACGGTTGTTGCTAAACCGCAAACTTAAAATCCTCAAATCTTTGATCAACAGTAAAATGAGAATCGTCCGATCAAACTAAAGATTAACCCTTTAGAAAACATGACCCCACAATCAAACACATCACCTTCTGTCAGTCAAATCACATTGTGCAACATTTTCATACGGGCGGGTCCCTTCTGACTATCCTTTACCGTCTTTAAATATGCATCAGCCACCACCTAGTTTTTTTGAGAACCAATAAGAACCAAAAATATTGTAATGACCTGTCACTGTTAGGACCCACCGTACCTTTTTCAAATAAAGCAAATCTGATGGTTGTCGCTATACCACAAGCTTAACATGCAAGCATCTTGGATCAACGGTATAACGACCACCGTAGATCTTTTTCGCCCTTTAAAGTTCACAAACTCTTCCTCTAGTTAGTCCCGCCTTTGAGATAGGTGGCAACTCATCGCTATATCGCATGTCAGAAAAAAATGACAATCGGAGTCTTGTGGTGTAATGACAGCCACTCGTTTTGGAAAGTGAAAACCTTAGGAAAATATACCCAAAACTTAGGCTTAGAGAAATAAAAAGGAGAAGAGGGGAACGGGGGCCAACAACCTTCTAACCACAAATGCATGACTTAAAAAAAATTTTAAAGGCACATGCAGATTAGCACTCTTAGTGAATCAAAAAGGTAACACGGGAAAATAAAAAGGGAACAAACCAACCTATGGTTTTGGAAGTGAGGGAGGAAACTCAAGCCAAAAACCTGGATATTTCAAAGCTACAAACGCGGAGTCAAGAAATTTTAAAAAGTGATAACACTACCAACATTGGGGAACTCTTTTGCAACTATTCCATTCGCAAAAAACAATCAACTTCCAATGCAACAAACCCCAAGGATCAATCCGGTATTGGCTCTATATGTTTCTGCCCCACCACTGGCCATCACTTAGCTAGGATATGATATGCATAGGGCTGCCTTGTGTGAACAAAAGGTTGCTATCCAAAATGAACCAAATCGAGCTCTAGTAAATGAGTTAGATGCCATGAAGAAGATGTTGTCCCAGTTGACCAGACAGATCACCTAGATGAAGCTCAACCCAACTCCGAATCAAGGAAACTATCCATGGTCAGCTGCTGCCCCAAATACCTACTCTCAAAACTAGAATCATAATTATGGAAATTACAACAACAACAATAATAACAATGGAGGAGGTTATGGGAATGGCTTTCAAGACAAATAGTTTGGGAAACAAAGGATGATTAGGACATGGAACAAGCATTCGAATAATGGTAGTATCCCCATGAATAATGCCAATTTATTTAGTTCGTCAGAAGCCAGCTATGCCCAGGCTACCAGCATGCACCAACCAGATTATGAGTATAGGGGAGAGTCTGACAATCAACAAACTCAGGATCCTAAGAGTTCCTAGGCCCATTTTAGTGCCATGGCTTTTGAGTTGTACAATCCAATCTCAGACAGAACTTGAGTCAATAACACCTCAAAGGAAGATTTCATCTTCACATTCAACCAAGAAAGCCAACTAGAGTATTCTGAAGTCCATGCTTTCCAGAACAATAATAGAAATACTTATAACTTGAGAAGCCAAAGAGAGCCTTTGACAGATGAAATTCCTCTAGGGATGCAGCCCACCCCACCTGATCCAAAGGCCAATAACAATCCTATGCCTCTGAAGGGGCCCAGTGCCACTTTTGTTCAGACAATGCAACAATAACCTACCGTATTGAGAAATCCAATCTAGGCCAGTGATAAATACAGCATGGTAGAGGAACTAAAGAAAGTTAGAATGAATATGTCCATGTATGATAAACTACAAAGTTTTCCCACTCAAAGAGAAGCTCTCCTAAAGTATTTGGATCATTCTAAATCAACCCCATCTAGCAATAATGCCAAGAATGTGTCTAACATAAATGTCGTAGAGGTGATGCCAACTATGTTCAAAGATAGGGTAGAAGTGTCCCCATTTCTACTAAGCCTCAAAATATTTGGAAAGAACCTGCATAATTTCTTAATCGACTCAGGTGCTTCATGTAATGTGATGCCATTGTCCATATGCTAGAAGTTAGGAATGAATCCTTAGCCAACCAATCGCATGGTGATCGAGCTTGATAAAATGGAAGTCAAAGTCATCGAGGTTTTGAAGGACACACATATTCAATTGAAATCCAACCCTAGGATCTAAGATTGCATTGATGTTCATGTAGTAGACATCCGAGAGACTTATGGTATGTTTCTCAACCGAGAATGGACCTGATCTTTGAGAGGGTGGTTCTCCACGGACTTTACCCAACTTTGGTTGCCATGGAAAGGGCTCAATAACCAGATCAAGATAGATGCGAAACCCAAGCTCAAGAAAATGATAACCAAGTACAACACCCCAAATGATTTTTTATTCTCACAAGCTGACCTAGGAGTATACCATTTTGATAAATTGTTCGCATTTCAGCTCAAGGAAGGAGAAGACTTGAATAGTAGCCCTATTCAGGGGTTCATAGATGTCCAAATCCCCGAAGAGACTCTCACAGAGTTCATAAATGGTATGACAAAGAATATGAGGCATCTAGGTCAAGACATTGATCCCAACATACTAATGCTTCCCAAGTATTATCGTCTTCATTGGATGAACTAGTCAGAGTTTACATGCCAAGATTGCCAAGAGGAGGTGGTCCAAGTTATGAACTAGATACTAGATGTATCCAAACCTCCACAAAATAATATGACACATTCAAGTGAGGAGGATTCTCCCCTTAGTGAAGAACCTCAGGGTCCTATGACTAAACATTTTATGCAAGAGGAGTGGAGCTCTTCTGATGACAGTTGCCTGCATCCATGCCATGAGGTTTGGTGTGATGTCAAGAACAAACAAAAGATGAAGTGGGTCCCACTTTCAAAAAGAGAAATCTTAGATGAAGGAGAGATGGAAACTCCAAGTGAAGAAGGCCTATCATTGCTTATGACCCCTATAGAACCCCAAACTGAGACCCCTCTTCTGGAAGTAATCCTAGAACCCCAAGTCAAGACATCTTCCAACAAAAATCATTCAGTATGGAAACTTTAGTTTGATGGCTCCAAGTGCAAGTTCAGAGCCAGAGCTGGGATCAAATTAGTTAACCCTTGTGGGGGTTCATACTATGTTGCCTACCGATTTCAATTCTACTACACTAACAATGTTGCTGAGTATGGGGCTCTAGTTTGGGGTCTCCTTCTGGCACACAAGAAGAAAGAAAAAGAAATTGTAGTAGAAGGTGATTCACAATTGATAGTTTGAAAGATCACGAGCCAGTATTCCTGCACTGACAAATGATTGGTCTCATACCACAACCACATTTGGGACCTAATCAAAGATTTTGAAGCCTTTAACATTCAGAGCATCCCAATGAGGAGGAATACTATTGCTGATGCTTTAGCAATATCTGCAAGATATCTACAACCACTAGAGAAATCCAAATTGAGGAAATTCTCCATGGAATTGGTGGCTCTACCAACTGTTCCTGACAACATAAAAAAATTCTAGGTATTTCAAAATGATCAACAAATATTGGAATTCATTATGAATGCAGGGATCTTTGACAAGCAGAGCATTGATGAAGAAGAAGATGAAATAGAAGAGTCCGATGACTTAGGTATTTTGAACTTGAAAACAAATTCCATTCTGAAAGGTATGGTAGCTCTAGAGATAATTTTTGATAAAGATGAACATGCTCAAGAAAGAGGGAAAATGCCAGTCATGGGCAAAGACAATTGCAAGTTCTACAACTTAGGTACACAACTCAAACCTAGGGAGGTCCATATAGGCAAAGTTGGCACACTAGAGCAAAAGAAATAGATGGTCGAGCTACTCACTAAATACAAAGACGTCATAACATGATGCTATGAGGATTTGAAAACCTATGACCCTAGTGTTATTGTCCACAACATCCCATTGAACCTAGATGCTAAACCTTTCCGCCAGAGGCAAAGACCAATAAACCTCGTGATCGAGCCAATAATTCAAAAGGAAGTGTAGAAGTTGCTTGATGCCAAGATAATTTTTCCCATCTAGTATTCAACTTGGGTCGTCAATCTTGTCCCTATAAGGAAGAAAAGCGGAGAGGTTCAGCTCTACGTGGACTTTAGGAATTTGAATAGATCCTCTCAGAAGGACAACTATCCTTTTCCTTCTCTAGACAAAGTGTTATAGGTGGTCAATGGTTCCCAAATAATTTCCATTCTAGATGGCTACTTGAGGTACAACCAGTTCATGGTGAAGGAAGAGGACCTCCTAAAGATGGCCTTCACTACAAAATGGGGGACATTTTCCTATCGTTGCATGTCATTTGGTCTAATCAATGCAAGAGCCACTTTCCAATAGGCTATGGACAAGGCATTCAAGGGTCTGGTCAACAAAATGCATTGTCATATATATGGATGACCTCACATTTTTCTCGAGGAACCAAGCAGACCACATCGAAGATTTTTTAAAAGCTTTGAAGAGGTGTTGACGTTATGGGATTTCTTTGAATCCTAAGAAGTGTGTCTTCGGGGTGACTCAAGGAAAACTTCTCAGTCACATTATATCTGAGATAGGCATCTCAACTGACCCCAAAAGGGTTGAAGCTATCCTCAAATTGGTTCCACCAAACAAAAAGAAGGAATTGAAGTCCTTTTTCAGGAAGATCAACTTTATCAGGAAGGTCATCAGTGGTTTTGTAGAGATAGTGCATCCTTTAAATGATATGTTGAAGAAGGATGCTTAAATCAAATGGAACAACCCAACTAAAGAGGCCTTCAAAGAAATCAATACATCTATTTCCATTGCTCTAGTCTTGGTCAGTCCTGATTATCTTCTACCATTCAAAGTCTACTCATTTGACTTAGAACATTCATGTGTAGGAATCCTCACGCAGAAGAAAGAGGGTGAAGACAAATGACCAATTTCTTTCATGAGCTACCCACTGAAGAATGCAAAACTCAAATATCCTAATTTGGATAAACAATCTTTTGCCTTGGTCAAGGCTGTCAAGAAATTCAGACACTACATACTTCGGAGTAAGGTCATTGCTATTGTTTTGGATCTAGCAGTCAAATCCTTACTAATGCAGAATGAACTTAGAGAATGAAGAGGAAAATGGATGGAAATATTGAAGGAATTCAATATTGAGATCCAACCAATGAAATTAGTGAGAGGCCAAGGACTCACCAAGATGATGGCTGAAATAGAACAAGGTTTGGTGTGCTAGGTGTACACCAATGAAGGAATAGTCACTGACATATGGTATCAAGACGTAGTCTACTAATTTCTTCAAAATTGTTTCCTAGATGGATTGAATGGCTCCCAACAGAGAGCACTTAAGAATAAGAGTAGTTCATACATGCTAAAGACTAGAATGCTCTACAAATGCAATTATGATGAGTTGTACTTATGATGTTTAGATCGAATAGAATATGAACAGGTTCTCATAGAATTTCATGATAAGTATGGCACCAAACATGGATCAGTAGAAGCTAAAACCCATCAGATACTGAGATTTGTCTATTATTGGACAAATTTGTTGAAAGATACTCACGAGCATGTGTGCTCTTGCCATGTTTTCCAAACCAGTGCCATTCGAGAAAGACATCTAGTGATGCCCTTACAACTAGTATATGAAGTGTGTCCATTCACCCAATGGGGGCTGGATTTTATGGGAATGATCTATCCTCTATCCTCAATAGGCCACTAATACATCTTGACTGCAACTGACTACTACACACACTGGATAGAGGCACAAGTTATAAAAAATTGAACCACTAAGGTGATCACCAAATTCCTAGAGGAGTTCATCATCAGGAGGTTTGGCATGCCTTTTTTCCTAGTATGTGACAATGCACCCTATTTTTCATCTACAAGTCTCATTCAGTGGGCTTTTGAGAACCAGGTAATTCTAAAATTCTCATCCAATTACTACCCGCAAGGGAATGAAGTTGCTGAGTCAACCAACAAGAACCTAACAATGGTAATCAAATGTCTTTTGGATGACAATCCCAGAGACTGACACACCAAGTTCAAATATGCTCTATGGATAGATCATGTGAGAGTCAAGAATGTCTTAGGGACCTCTCCCTACCAGTTAGTTTATGGTCTATAGGCCATCTTTTTGATGAACCTAAAAATACCAATCTTGAGATTCATGGATCAATATGTCAAGGGTGAGGATCAAGTGTAGATTAGCCTCATGAATTTGTTGAACCTTCAAGAAAAATGAACTATGGCCTTGGAGCACATAGCCAAACACTAGGTTGTTGTCAAGCGATGGTATGACAAAAGAGAAACCATAAAAGCCTTCTGAATTTTTGATCTAGTCTTAATGTGGGACAAAGCAAAAGAAAACCTAGGCAGCCACACCAAGTTCCAACATTTTTGGATAGGCCCATTCCAAATCATTGAGATCCTAGGAGAGACTACCTTTTGGATTAGTTCTCTTGACGGAGAATTGATCTTGTTACCAGTCAATGGCTAGTTTCTGAAGAATTATTTTGGGTCTTGACTGGACCATTGTACTTTACTATATATTCTTGTACTGTTGTCTTTTCTTAGTTCTCAGTTAGTCTTGTCATCTGTGTCTTTTCTTTAGGTCTTTGTTGCAAGAGGTTTGTGCTTTTAGTTTTAGTGGTCAAGTCAGGTAGCATAGGCAATGAATACAAGTTTCCCGTGGTCTAAAACCTTGGAGGTAGTTACATTTTGTAGTGAGCTAGAGACAGTGATCGGAGTTAAGGTACTTTCTTTTCAGATTTCTTGGGGAATTTACTCGAACCAACCATCCTCAACACTAAAAAATGCACTTAAAGAAAATCCTGAGCCACGAGCTTCTCAAAATAGGATTCCAATTTGTGCTAGGAGATGCCCATGGTCATGAAGGAAGCCTAAATGTCAGAACCCTTTCCTAAATAAAATGCAGACTAAAAGAAAAGAGCAAGAGAAAGAAAAAGGTGGAATGCATAAGGATAATATAAATAGAGGAATGCTCGAAACCAAGACAACATATTCTAAGCGTTGCCCCGGTTTTCCAAAAAAAAAAAAAAAAGAGAAACAGACGATGTTTTTACAAAGCTACAAGGAGCATCAGAGTAGTCCACATTAAACAAAATTTTCTGATAACAGATGCTTTCAAAAGGATCGGCTTAAAAATTGAAGCAAATTGAGTCTAAGAGCCCTCCTATGAAGTCTAAGAACTTCTACCAAAGCTGCAGTTGGAAAGGGGCGACTTTAGAAATCTCTATCAGGGCTATTAATGCATTTTTGACAATAGAGAAAGGTTAAATTGACTTATGGCTGACTTTGGATTGGTGGGTAGTGATCTAACAATGACGGGATGATCATTAGTGAGAGCTCACGGAAAAGGGTTTTTAGGGAAATTTGAACACACACTCTCACAACCTAGATGTGGATGTTATGGTTTTCTCAACCTTGATGATGATAAGAAATATACTCGATCTGAAGATTGTGTACTTGGCTCATTGCGAATCAGGATTGTATCTAGGTGGACTAGCCACTAGGAAGCTTCGGTTGTTTTCCTTTCTTTGTTTGGGCTATTTGTTGTGGTCCCACAACCATGCTCCCCTAATGGCCCTTACGGCCTTAGGGGCCCCCCTCCCTTTTTTGCTTGTCTCGCTTCTTGTCTATCTATGGGTTTTTTGTCCTTAGTTGTTTTAGTTTTTGGCCTTTTCGGCCTTCTCACCATTTCACACTTTCAAATTTCTAAAAGTATGAAAAGGTCGGTGGAGAAAGTTGCACCACAAATTGGGTCTTTCGGCTATAACTCTCTTTTCAGACCTTTCAGAGGTTCGGAACCCCAGAGGTCTGACCGTCACAAGGGAGTCAGTGTTTTGAGTGTTCTAGCCCTTCGAAGGTCTGACACTCCCGAAAAGGCTGAAAGGTCGATACATAAGGTGCCTACGTCAGCAAGCCCAATAGCCTATAAAAGGCATGTGAGGGTTTTCGAACCCTCACTTTTGTGTCGCTCCTCGGCCTCTCACTTGTTTGCTTGTTTCTCATCATTTTTTTGTCATTCTGGTCTTGTCTCCTTGCTGGTCATTGTCGAGTTCTTCATCTCCTAGGTAGGTGGTTTTTTCCTCCCCTCTTTTTGCATCTTAGATTAGGGTCTTTTTCTTTCTGCCTTCTCAACTTTTCCTAGGTCTAGAGTTTGTGTCTTTTCAGCCTTGTCCTTAGGTCTAGGTTATTTAGAGTCAGGATTTTGGGCCTTAGGGATTTTCAAGGTATTCATCTTGCACTGCCATGATGATTTTGTGGTCAAACTCATCATCGGACTCATTTTTGAGTCCTACTGAGAAACCCTAGTTTCAGAACTTCAGGGTCTGAAACTTTTATCAACTCACAAATTGACAAATTTTCCCAAGTGCTGATACCTTTTGGCGTTTCATTGTTGTCACACATCAAAACATCCATAAACGCTGAAGCATCGAAAGCCAAGTCTTGTCCCCAAAGTGCATCTTTGGGCTTATTGCACGTCGAAGATTCCTCTATTTCTCTACTTGGTGAGAGTTTGTTCCAAGTCATGCTCAGGTCATTTTCACATTATTAGCCTTGTTGGCCTCTGAAATTTTTCCTACTTCCATCTCACCAAAAGAGCTGATGAGTAGTCTAAGGGTATTGAGGTACCTATCACCCTTTTCAACCTTTGTGGCCTTTTCAGCCTTTCAGAATTCTAGTACCTCCGAAAGTCTGAAAGGTCGAAATCTTTTTTAAGGCCCCCTTTTTCAGCTCAAATTTTAGTAATGTACTTCACTTTCTAAATTTTGTTTTCCTCTCACTATGTTTTTGAGTTGTGTCTTGTGCTCTTTATAGGTATGGCTGAAAAGGTAGTGGCATCACCAATGATGAAGTATCAATTCAAAGGTTATCACCTGCCATCCAAAGTGACCAACCTACATGTAGGAAACCTGATACAGACATTGGAAATGTAATTTGGAATGAGTACCTGAATAAGTGTGCTCAGCTAGTGGGACACTTAGAGGACTACACTTCATTAGTCCATTACTCTCTGGTGAATGTGGTAGCACACCTAGTCTCCATCTAGTCAGTGGAATTTATCAATACACTGGCTAGTAACTATGTGCCAGATGAGTGTATGGTTAAGAACAACATTGGAGAAGTGGTCCTGGACTTGAGGCCCGATAATATTGAAGATGTTTTCCACTTACCTAAGGGGGTAGATAATTTCTTTAATTTCCATATCAACAAGGGAATGGATTTTTACAAAAAGGACATGCAGAAGGCTCACAACATTGTTAACAATGAGTACCTGATGCAACCATTTCCCAAGAACTGACTGGATAGAATTGATATGAGGAGAAGCTATATGAAAGAAGATATTGAGACAGCCATAAAAATGATCAGTAGGGTGTACGAGCTATGTAAGTCCCATCCACCAGAGCCTTGGATGATCTTCTTGATCCAAAATATTAAAGAAAGACAAGCGAGGTTTGATTAGGCCTTCATTTTAAGTGACCAACTGGATGAACAACTGATTCGGGTCTAGATAGATCCCCATTTCTACATGACACCTTATGTTATGTACTTACTATATGGTGAAAATGTGACCACACTTCTATGAACCATTACATGAAAGGTTTCTCAAAGGTGAGGCCTCACAAAGCAGCTCATAGCTCTCTATGCATGGAGTTGCAAGACACTATGATAAAATTTACCTCAGCTAGAGCTACAAACTTGTGACCTTGCTAGTCAACCACACAATGAGAGATTCATAAAATTGAAGACTAGGGAAAGAGTGCCAAAATCCCCAAAATGAATCAAATGTGCAAGATGAAAATGAAACTAGTACGAGTGCAAAATTAATCTATCAAATGACAATGTAAACTAATCTATGAAAGGAAATTGCAATGGATTACAAACTCCTAATTAGACTGTGTGAGATTAAATCTATTCTATAAAAGGAAAATTACTCTAAAATGCCATGATATGAAAACTAATCAAATGAAATGTGCAACTAAATGATGAAAGCAAATGAAAGGAAGCAAGTCTTCAATGTCTTTGAAACTAAGCTAGAAAACTTGTAGCATAACAATGTCATAAAATATGATCATATCCAAATGAAGGAGAGAGCTCTCCTTTTCAAAGAAATGAGGTGAAATGAACCATTGAGATTAATAGGAAAAAGACTTAATCAAAGGTGGAGAAAATTGGAAGCTTGAGCCTTGTGCACAAATATCCTCCAATGAGAAAATAGGAGTTGACTTTTGTGTCCATATGAGACAAAAACTACTTTTTCCCTTTTTATAAAATAAGAATGATGCTTTATTTGTGCAACTTAGGATAAGAAGAAAAAGTGGGGCTTTTTATTTAATAAAAGGGGAGAAAATATTCCTTTTAATTAAATAAAGACTTTAGGATAAAATGGTTAGCCCAAGGAAAATAATCGAAAATGATAAAATAGGATTTGATCAAGAAATTGATAGTGTTGAAAAATATTGATTATTGATAAAACTGATTCAGAGATAAATAAATCAACTAAATGGGGCCCAAAGTCTAGGTGACCATTTTTGGGTGCATACATTTTCCCCTCTTTGACTAATGTGTGATCGATCTGGGAACACATGTAGTCAAAGAAGGATTGAAATGTGAGATTGATCTGGGATCACAAAACAACTTAGATATGAGGTTGATTCGGGATCATATCCGGACAAAACATAAACAAAGGCCTTTGAACATGAGGTCAATTCAAGATCACATTCAAAGTAAGAGATAAGAATCTCAAATTTGAGCAAAAGCTCACAGAAAATATGTCTGAATCAAGAAATCAAGAAAAACACTGTTTGGGGTGGTGTTGAAAAACACCTGTTATGGAATGCTCCAAGAGACAAACACACCCAAAGGACCTATGCTAACAATTATGCCCCCTAGACAAAGATAAAGACCAATTCTAGACTACGCCAAATAAGGTCAAGACATGATGGAGAAAGGCTTAGTGTCGAGGATGCATGCTAACAAATAGGAGTGCAAAGGCCTCAAGTAGCGCCTGTTTCCAAGTTTTCACCACTTGGAGATTTTTTTGATTTTTCAATTTTTTTGTATTTTTGCTACCAAGGTGCCTGTTTCTAGGTTTTCACCAAGGCAATTTTTCTATTTTTTTTGTATTTTTGCATTTTTTGATTTTTTTTGTATTTTTTCAGGACTTTTATGCTTTTTAGGATTTTTTTAGCATCATATATCAATTTTTTTGGTATTTTTTCAGGATCATCAAATATGTACAAAGGATGCCCCCAAATAGAACGGGTATCAAACTCTTTAAGATAGATCACATCGTGTAGTCCCAATGTCAAGCAAGGTGGAGGACAAGATAGATTAGCAAGCTGGTGGAAGAGATGGAAGACAAGAGAATGGAGGAGAATGAAGGGAAGAAATCCTCAAGAGCAGACTCCTCAAGAGTACCCGAGCTAGGGAAATTTTTTCATGTAAAGAACATTTGGACAAGAAATGAAAGGCCAACATAGGATAAGCCTCAGGAAAGGATGTAGTCCAAAGGAGTAGACATGTCAAGAGGCTTCATAGCATTGTGTTTTACTCTTTTTATTAGATCAAGACCAAAGGGGAAAATGATAGTTAAAGGCTAGAATAAATGGAGGAAAATGAATATGAAGGCTAAACATGAAAAGAATGAAAGTAAGATCATTGTAAGATAGCTCACAAGATATCCAAATATTCGTGTATAGGTCAACATTGTCAAGATCAAAAAGAGAAGATGAAATGCATGAAATATGTAGAAGAACTATGCATGATGGCTGATTACCAGGTTTTCATCATGGTACTTATCCAAGGTGCCACAAAGGAGTGGTTTTCACCATAGGATGAATTTATTTCTCTTTACTTTTGCTACCAAGGTGCCTGTCTCCAGGTTTCCACCAAGACACATTTTCAATTTTTATTTTTATTTTTCTTTTTTTCTTTTTCTATTTTTTTGAATTTTTTGAATTTTTTGCAAGAAGGCAAGCTCTTTAGATAATAATCCTTGAAAGGATAAACCATGATATGCCAAGGATTCAAAATGATATGCTCAAAGATGCTGATAGGGAAAGGAAGATGGAAGAAAAAAATGGAGGACAAGGTTTTATGTAAAGCGAGTGAGGTTGGAAGATAGGAGGCTGAATAGGCAAATGAGAAAAAATGATAGAAGGTAGAAGGATAATGAATGTAAGGATTGTGAAAGGGTAGATGGAAAGGAAAGAAATATCAACATCAACACACACCTTGAAGGGTGGTGAGAGGATGGAGGAAATGTAAATGAAGGAATACGAGAAGGAATATGGTGAATGTTTAGCAGAGGTTGCCATTTAGGCACATGGAATGGAAGAATGTTTTTGAAAAAAGATGAGGTGGAAGTCTTTGGAAGCTTGAATGTCAACTTCACTTTTGGTTCAATATTAGAATCTTTCAAGAGAGACTTTGGAATCCATATAGCCTAGGCTTTTCATTTCTTTTTGATGATTTAGAGAGAATATCTTCAATGATGGATTTTGGAACCCATACTTGTCTTGTAGTTTTGTTTTTAGATATCTCTTTTGACTTTATGCCCCCATGTCAATTAGAGGAGACATGGTGATCTTCTTTTTTGATGGATTCTTGTATTGCTTCTTTTTCTTATATTGAACATTCAAGTTACTTCCAAAAGACTTGGGACTTGTGGAAGAAGAAGGAAAATACGACTGGTTTAGATGGGTGGATGGATGAAAATGATTCAAAGGTATGAATCTATGTTGATCTTGAGGAAAGATAGGAGATAGAGGGACGTAAGGACCCAAGATGGATGACAAATTAGGAGAGTTAGGAGGGGAAAGTGAAGGGACATAAGGGCCCAAGATGGAAGGAAGATGTGAAGCCCTTAGTATTGGTGGAGGAGGTCCAAGGATGGACGTGGAAGATGCAAAAGGATAATCAATAAGTTCATCAGCATCTATATGACAACCAAGGACATCAACATCTTTAGAGTGAGCATTAGAGTTTTCAACAGGATCATGCACATATTGAATAGGAGCAACATCTTTAATAGGATTGTTTAGAGCTTGCAAACACTCAGGAAGAGTAGAAAGCGGAAGTGAACATGGAATGGTAGAACAAGAAGATGGAAGACTTTGATCTTGACAAGGATCTTTGGATAGCGTAAGCGTATCATTTTGCTTTAGATTTTCAGTAGGCTTAACATTGGAAGTAATGACACCATTTTCAATAGCCTTAATGGAAGTATCATCTTTGGAAAGTGCAAGTGTGGTAAGGTTATTTTGATTATCAATAAGCTCAACGGTGTAAGTAGTAGCTTGATCTTGCTAAAGAGATGGTGGAATGAATGCGAAAGAGCATAGAGGATCAAAAGAACCATGAAGTGGAGGAGATACATCATGAAGGGAATTGGATGATATGGAGGATTCCTAATCTTGATCTTTATTTATATTTTTTTCTTTATCACTTTTAGGGTCCTCTTGACATGGAGCCACTTCTAAGGACAAGGAAGCATGTTGGAATTGTATGGAAGACTTTGGAGGAGATGCTGAAAGACTAGCTGAAATAGGCATTATAGAATTTAAAGGCTTAGGCTCTTTAGGTTTAGCATTATTGAAAGTATTTGTAGCCAAGTGAAGGTTAGCTTGAGTATCTTTAAGAGGTGGCCCTTGAGAATAGCTATAGGGAACCGCATGGAAAGCCTTAGGATCTTTGTTGGATGAAGGATTTCTGAAAGATTTGGAAGACTTAGTGACTTTAGGAGATGTAAGGGTATTGGAGGAAGTAGAGGATGGAAGGGAGCCATCACAAGACAAAGGTTCAACATTAATATGATCTTGCTTGAGAGCACAACCTTTATTTTTAGCATGAGAACTTTTAGAGGAGAGATTCTTTTGACATTTGAAATCAGTGTGGTAGATTTTCTCTTCCTTAGTAGGAATACTATATTGTTCACAAAAATCATCAAAGAATTCTTCAAATTTAGAGTCATATGGATCACCATCATAGTCTACCCAATACGACTCCCCCTTAGAAATCACAAGTGTACCATGAGGATGATGCTTAGGAATAGAAGTTTCATGGGCATCACTACATTGTCCATCATCATAGTCATCATAGTCATCATAGGTGGGTGTATCACTCTTTGTGGAAGAGACATCACAAGGACTATCACGTTGCTCTTTATGGTATGTCTTCTAAGGAGAAGTAAGACTCTTGGGAGAAGTAGAAGAAGAATGAGATCATGAAGAAGAGGAAATTGAAGACTTAGTGGAAGAAGAAGACTTGGATAATGAAGAATATGAATGATGTTCAAAAGAGTCATGGTAAGATTTGGAAGATGAGGAAGAATGAGAAAACTTAGATGATGAAGAACATTTCGAAGAAGAAGGTTGTGATATGATCATGTCTATGATCCTAGTAAAGGCATCTGATTTAATCATCTTTTCCTTTATTTTTGCCATAAGTTTATCACCCATGAGATATCTAGAAGGGCTATTGGAGGAATAAAATTATTTAAATTGAGCAATGAGTTCAAGATCATCTATTCTCAAGAGATGTTCCTTAGCAAGATAGTTGAAATTGATGGTTCTAGAAGAGGAGGAATCAATCATGGAAGAAATGAATAGAAGAGATGGATAGAAGAATGTAGACTAGATAATAAGAGGAAAAGAATCAAGAAGAAGAAGAAGAAGAATTTCCCATGGGAATAGAAGACTTCAGAAGAACATGAGAAATGGAGAAGGAAGAAGAAGAAGACTAAGATTCATCTTATGCAATTGATACCATAATGTTCATTGAGATGTTGAGCAACATGACAACACCTAGGATCTAACAACTGCAGGTCATTTCCCTTGAAAAACTTGGTATCTTGTTGTAAATGACATGAAAGAAAGAAACTCTAGGTGATAAGTCAATCTCTCAAAGTGCCAATGCCAACCTAGGATAATTAAGATTCTCTATTGTCCAAGGAGAAAATGAAAAGATAGAAAATGAAAGGCATCACCAACACTGTCAAAGAGGTTATTCAAATCAAAGGGTGAATACCCTTGCACTTTTGAATCAGGAGGTTGGACTTAGCCAAAATTCAATTGAAATTGAGATAGATAAAAAATAATTTAGACAATAAGAGGACCAAAATTCTTCAAGGGTGTAATCAACAATCTTAAAGATAAAATTTCCACTAAGAATAGCTTTCTAACTTGGCAAATTACTTCCAAGACCACCTTGTGAACCAATTGAAATTGCCCCTAGAATGCAAAAACTAGGAATTTGCAACCAAAACAAGTCTTTGATGGCAAGGTCAAACAACCTACTCAAAGACTGAATCTCACTAACATCAACTTAATGATTGAAACTAGAAATATTGTTGAAAACTTCCAGGTGACAGACTCCAGGCAAACCAGGTGATATACTTGGAACTGGGCGATAATTCATCCTTTATCAGGTGATAGACCTAACAACAGCCAGGCAATAAACACCAAGAAAGTTAGGTGATATAATTCAAAATGATATATCACGTGATATTTCTCTTAAGTGCAGGCGATGTTGATGTTGATCTTGAACAATTTGTGCAAATTTTGAGTTTTGAAGGTCTGATTTCAAGTTTTTAAATCTGAGGGTGAAAATGTCTGATTTCAATCACCAATTTAATAGCATTTGGATAGGTTTGAAAATAGTAGAGGATCAAACATGTCTTCAAACACTTGAAACAAGGGAAAAAGCAACCTTGCCAAGACAAACACTTGTGATATCAAAAATAAAATTGCACCCTATGGAAGCTACCGATTGTTTGTATGTAAGAACATTTACACTGGTTTAGCACATTCAAAAACACTTCAAGCATTATCTATCCTAAAAGTCAAGGCTCAATACTTACCAACTTAGCCCACAACTTGACGTCCCCTTGCCTCACACTAAGTGGTTGCTCACAAGAGATATTGGCTTTGTCGTGGAAGTGTCAAACAACACAACCAAAGGGACACATATGGTGAGTATCTTGGGGTGATTAGGGTTAGTCCACTTGGATCAATCCTTGCACTAAGAAGATAAGTGGCTAAATAAAGGTGGCTTCTAACCTAAGGTTCTTAGCAAGGGCTTCCGGTCATAACACCCCTCTTGCTCCTCATAAAGGACTAGGACCTCGCGGCCTCAAGAGTACCTTAAGCATTCTTGCTCAATGCTTTCCCCATAGTCGCAATCCCATGAGCTACTCACATCAAGTGAAGACAAGTGTTATGTCTACGAAGGTTTTGTGTCCTTGATAGCCTTGAGATTATAGTGAGTTGGAATAGTTGGCAAAAGGCTTGTCTCCACTTGGGTCATTCCTCTTGATTGCTCAAGAGCAGGCCTGCTAAAGGATCCTAAACTAAACAAAAAATAGATGATTTTTGAGGTTCAAGGTTTTTGGTTCACCATAAGGGTGAAGAGCATACTCCCCTATCTCAAAAACTTCTACCAAACACACCAAGAAAATTCAATTACCCTCTTGCTTCCGAAATTCCAAGATGGGTCAAGATTTTCTGGTTCACCACAATGGTGAAGAGCATAATTCTCCTACCACCTCAAAATTCCTTCCATAAGATATTAAGATTCCTATGAAAATGAACAACTAGTAATTTCCACACTTGAAATGAAATAAAACACAAGCACTTGATATTTTTTTTTTGTTTTTATGCTTTTGGGCAGCCCTGCAAAAATAGTTAGTAGCCCTTTTAGCATGCACTATGGCAATTTCCTTCAAGAAAGAGCACCTACAAAACAACTTGTTAGACCAACAAGAGGTTAGGAAAATCCAAAATCTAAATGAAAGTAATGCAAAAAATTGATTAATCTAAGCTAAGAAATGCAGGTTAGATCTATCTAAATACAATAAAGTAAACTAGAAAACTAAATGTGATTGAATTCGGATGATAAAACTTAAAATGTAGTTCTTTGTCAGATCAGGTGATATAGCTTACACTTCACTAAAATCACATGACATAGTTTCCTATACCCGGGTGATACTTATAAGTCTGGGTGATACTCTGCAGAATAGTCGGGTGATACTTCGTATGATACCAGGTGACATACCAGAATATAGACAGGTGATTCTTCTTCTACATGAAGTGTCACACATGTATACTGAGAACTATCACATGATAATCCTAAGAAGTGTCACGTGATATTTTGAGATAGAAAATAGAGAATGCAAAATATGCGCAAATTAATCTAAAAAATCACAAAAATGCAACAAATCTAAAAGACAAAGTCTATCTACTCTGCCCCACAGTGGTTACCAGAAAATGTATGGTGAAAATGTGACCACACTTCTATGAACCATTACATGCAAGGTTGCTCAAAGGTGACGCCTCACAAAGCAGCTCATAGCTCTCTATGCATGGAGTTGCAAGACACTATGATAAAATTGCCCTCAGCTAGAGCTACAAACTTGTGACCTTGCTAGTCAACCACACAATGAGAGATTCATAAAATTGAAGACTAGGGCAAGAGTACCAAAATCCCCAAAATGAATCAAATGTGCAAGATGCAAATGAAACTAGTATGAGTGCAAAATTAATCTATCAAATGACAATGTAAACTAATCTATGAAAGGAAATTGCAATGGCATACAAACTCCTAATTAGACTATGTGAGATTAAATCTATTGTATAAAAAGAAAATTACTCTAAAATGCCATGATATGCAAAATAATCAAATGAAATGTGCAACTAAATGATGAAAGCAAATGAAAGGAAGCAAGTCTTCAATGTCTTTCAAAGGAGTCTTCAAAGTAAGCTAGAAAACCTGCAGCATAACAATGTCATAAAATATGATCATATCCAAATGAAGGAGAGAGCTCTCATTTTATAAGAAATGAGGTGAAATGGACCATTGAGATTAAGAGAAAAAAGACTTAATCAATGGTGGAGAAAATTGGAAGCTTGATCCTTGTGCACAAATATCATCCAATGAGAAAATAGGAGTTGACTTTTGTGTCCATATACAGAAGGTGGTAGATGTTGACTCAGATAAAATTTTGGATTCTGTATACAATATAGACAAGGTGTTCATGAGGAAAATTTTAAATGCAGAAGTGGATCGAGATGAGAATGATAACATGGATTTCAGAGCTTGACATGTGATTAAGCTGACTAAATCTTGGGTTGCTTATCCTTTCCCAATGCAACCACTCCCCATGAAGTAACTCCCAGAGAAGCCCTCTCAAGAAAAGAAGAAGGGACAATAGATACTGAAACCATAGTTCAAAGAGGCTCCTCCTTTGAAGCCCGAAACTATGTATCAGCATGAGCACCCCACTAGATATGGTCCTACGACACATTCCAAGAAAGTTAAAACCAGGATGACCGGAAGTATTGCACCACCAGAGGAACCTTCACCTAGTGACCATGATTCTCCAAGCTTGGCAAAGAAAATAAAATTGAAGATCATAGGGCCCAATCCATCTGGATTGGTCAAGGGTCATGTATACAAGAGAAAGAGAGGCTCAATGCCCACACAAATGGATACCCTGGTGGAGGACGATGAAGATGAATTGGATGAAGCTACCCTCAGTAGGAGGAACCAGTCTATAATATTCTTGAAGAAAAGAGGGATAATGGATGATGATCCTAAGGATGCTGAAGGGGCTACACAGGGAGAGCCAATAAATATGGATGCCCTCGATGATGGTGAATTCAATATCATAGCTTTTGTGGGGTTGGATGGTTTTAAGGAGTCTAAGAAACAAGCTCCAATGTAGTTTACTAGTCTTTTTACTGGCATGGGAGAGGGTCTACAATAGGGACCTCAAGGACAAGATGATATTGAGATGACCGAGGCCCAAGGGGAAACTGCAAAGCTAGAATAGGACTCTTTTATAGGTGTCACATTAGAAGAAGCTAGAACTACACAGGTACCATTGGTTTGATCTATTCCACCTCCACCTCCACCATGACTTTCAACTCCTATAGTTCCACTTCAAGAGTTTCCCACTACTCCACTTTCCACTCCAGTACAAAACATTTTGTTGCCTCAACAACCTTCTTCATCTCATGTCCCCCTTTCGACTCCACCTCCACCAACCCATTCAACCACTCCCCTTGTGTCTCCTACCCCTCCCCCACTCAATATTCCTCCCCAAGTTCATGTGCACTTACCACAAGTCCACAGTGATTTAGTGCCCCAAAGCTCATAGGAGCTGGAGAAAGAAGAAAAAGTCATTGGTGGAGAGAAAATGGGGGAAGCTCATACAGGATCTAAGGAGCCAGATGACAAGGGAGAGTCACAAGCAGAAGAGGAACCACATACTAAAGAAGATAAGACACAAATAGATACTGAGGAACAAATGCTTGATGAGTAGCAAACTGTTGATGAGGAAGAACATGAATAGGACGCTGGGAATGAGCAGGAGACAAGAGAAGAAGAAGAAAGTCAAGAGGAAATAAGGAAAGAATGCCTAACAAGTTCTTCCACATTGGCTACTCTGTATGAGCCATTGAATGCATTCTCAAAACCCACATGGTTCACCAAAGAGGTACAACCAAGACTCAGAGTGTACATAGATAATGAGGTTGATGTGACCACACTAGGGCATGCTTTCCATCAAATAGCACCAATTCCCTGAGAAAGAATGATGTCTTATGTCACTCAAGACCAAACAAGTAGGTGGAAAGCATAGGTGGTTGTCCCCACAATGGATATCAGTGCAGGTGAGATCACTCTAGATGACTACGTGTTGGACGAGGTAGATTTAGGGGAACCCACTAGGGAAGGTAGAAAAACCTTGGCTACTTTGGGGTTGAAGCATGTTTTAGGCTTGATGGATAAGGATGAAGAAAGGATAAAAGCTTTGGAAGAGAAAATTTAAGCTATGAAGAAATTCATTCTAAAGACAGCGGGTCCAATTGACCCAAATAACCCCAAAGCCTCATTGCAGGTAATTTTGGAGAAGAGTGATATAGATACAGATGTTCCACATTCTTTTGTACAGGTTTGTGCTGAGTGGAAGATTTTTTTGAGAAGTTCACTAGCTTATCTCTTAGGAGGATCCTAAGGCCCTTTCAAAACATTTTGGTCAGAATAAATTCTTTGGTGGAGTTCATCAGTGAGGAAAATGGTGTAGAAGAGACCATCCTTAACTAGAAAAAAGTGTTGGATGAGCTACCGATGATAAGAAAGCAATGCTTCTAGGTTTTGATGAAGATATATAAAGGGGCAAAATTAGATAATTTTGAAGAATCAATCCAAGAGATAGAAGCAGCATTGGCCATATTTGAAAATATTCTCAAGAGGTTGAAGAAGACAAGGGATGATAGCACACTTTTTGAAAAGGAGTTGTAGGAGTTCTTTGAAGGCTTGGATCTAGATTTCTTTGATGAAGATGATGATAAGACTATGCATTCAATAAATGACATCATCAATTAGTACCTAGGCATATTCTAAGGGGTGAAGTCTAAAGAAGACCTCCAGTAGATGTTCTATCAAAAGGAGGAAATTCAGAAAATGCTATCCCAAGAGAAAGAAATAAAGGCTTTCGCAAAACAATTGATTGACTTCATAGGTAGGCAGAAAGAGATCCTTCAAGGGATCAAGATGATATACTTTGATGAGCTATTGGAGATAGTGGATAGGTTCAAGAAAGCACATCCAAAAGTGCCTCCCACCCAGTAAGCCTCCAATCTACAATCTGCCAAATTTTGTGTACAGAAAATCCAGTTTTAACACTTAGCTAATTTTGCAGTGCTTGATTTTTGGCATTTCAGCCTTAAGGATTTTTTGGCCACCTACATGTCTGACAAGTTCGACAAGTTTGAAATGTTGGAGATAAAGGGCCTGGTACTTAGTCAATTTTGGGTCATGAGTTTTTTGGACCAACTATCAAGATTTGGCCATTTTTTGGCACGTCCAAATGTTAATTCCAGTTACCTTAGAGATCACTTTCCAGTCATCTGGGCTTTCTTTTTGGGATCGATTGTGCATGATTTTTGGATCTCTTCCAGTTGGGTCTACATGGTGAAGCTTTAGCCAAAGATCAAGGGCAGAAACATGAAGATTATCAAGAGCATGCATGAGTTCCAGGTTCCTTTTTGAGTTTTTTAATGCTTGATTTATTTAAATCTTTGTAATGCACAAGGATTAATTCCATGCTAGGATAGTTTAGCTAAGCTTTAGAAGTAGTTTCTTTAATGCAAGCTTTATTTTAGATTTACTTTCAGGTTTTAGTTGCAGTGAAACCCTAGCTGCAAAAATAAGAGTAGAGCTCTATAAATTGTAATAAAATGATGTAATGAGGGTCGATTTGATGATTAATACAACAAATTCAATTTTTGCTTCATTCATGGTGTGATTTATCTTCTATCTTTGTAACATTTGTGAATCTATGATTTGCTCATTCTTTATTTCAAAGAGCCAATTGGTTGTTTAATGATTTTAAGTCTGAGCTCTTTTAGTTCGGTGTTTGCTAGTATTGCATTGGTGTGTTTTGATGAATCTCTGAGAAGATCATTCTTTGGTGCTTGAAGATTAACTTGTCTCACATGTGTGCACATCCGGGCTGGCTTCATGATTTGATGAGTTTTGACTTATCATACATCTTCATTTGTTCTATTCTGTTGATGATTGCATCCATTCAGCTGAAGATTGTGACATGATCTAATCTTTGTTTTGTGGGTTTCTTCATCTTCTTATTTATTTAATTCGCATAGTGGTGTGATGCTAGCATATGTCCATTAGATTTCTTTTCATCAATTTCTTTCAAATCTCTTGTTACCCTACATTTCCTAACCCTCTTGCAAGTTACTTTCAGTAGATTAATTAAAGTAGCATTTCTTTTATTCCTAAATCTGATAACCGTATCATAAAGAAGAGAACTTTTGGTTTCCTAAAGTTTGTTTTGTAGTTTCACTTGAGAGAAGAACTAGTAAAGGCCTCCTTGTTAAAAAATTCACATTTGTCTTCTGTTGAGCTATACAAGCGATTGAGACCCAGCCAGAAGGAACCTTGAGATTGATTCCATCAGTCTTCCAAGAGGGGGATTTTCTCACAAAAATTCATAGCCATTTTCTTCATGTAAAAATGATTCTCAACACCTACCAATTAAGAGATTATTGTTTTGAATCAATCACACCCAAATTATAAAATCATTTTGTTGTTGAGAAGATTGACCCTTTAAATCCAAAGTATAAGATACCACCCATTGTAGCAGCTGAAACTAATAAATATGGAGTCATATGTCTGATCCCATTGAGATTTATTCTTATTGAAGATGTTTGCATCTTCATACATTGCAAGATAGAAGATATTTTCCAAGAAGAAATCTATTCATCCTATCAGAACCTATGTTTAAACGATAAGTTGAAGGATGATCATACACATTTGGAGAACAAGGGTTTGGTTCATGTTATGTATGTACTAATAGTATTCAAGGAAGAATGGATGAGGATTGTTTTGATTTGAGTAGATGATCATTTCATATGGCTTGATGCACTTGTTAAAATCACAAAATATGTACTACACATTGTCACTAGATATTTGATCAGTGATAAACTGAGAGAACACAAGAAAATAGACAAGAATAAACTTTGTGAACTTACTCAAGCTAAATGGGATAGTAGAGGTTAGAAGTTGTTTAGTGTTGATGATCCTAAGCTAAGATTTGTGTGAAATATAATATCCTACAGAATCTTCTAGTCATCTCGGGTAGATAGTGTACCTTGTGAAGCTGTTGATATCACTTACAAGATTTTGAAGAAAGATATGTACATAGATCTTTGCGATATCTTATTAAATCAATTAGATGACAATATTATTACAATAAAGAAGGAAAACACCAATACTTTGAAGTTCGGTTCACTACTGGTATGCATATTTTTCTACTTTTAGAACCTACTTCCATCAATCAGTGATGTGGTGTGGAATGTGAAAAAAATGATAATCTATCAGATAAATGAGTTTATTCAAAGTTTAGGTGATAACTTTGACTTGATTATTAATGATTATTTTTCAAAATTTCAAGATAAAATGCATAAAAGGTTTAGAATTCCACCTCAGCTAGTGGTAAAATACAAGGATGATATATGTTTTGAAGTTCATATTGATACATGTATAGTTAGGGTAGTGGAAAAATGAACCATCTGGTTACTACCAATGGGTTATGAAATGGATATTGTTGCAACATAAATACAAATTGAAGGATTATTAGAGAAACTAGTTGAAATAAAAGCCACTTAGTATGGCACTTATGAAGAAGTAAAGAATAAAAGAAAAGTAGGTATATTGATACCTAAGGCCTTAAGGAAAAATAGAAGAATGATTAGTAGTTTATCAAAGAAATTTGGTATTGTTGTTGAAGAAGATGAAGGTGGTCCTTTGGAAATCAAAGGGAAGAAATTGAGAATGAAAATGGATAGCCCTATTCCAATTAGTGCAAGACCATTAACAAGGTCTTTCTCTACATTGAGAGAGAAGAAGAAAGCAGAGATTAAACCACCAAAGCCTAAAATCTACATGAGAGAATAGAAGACTAATGGGAAACCCAAAAGAAAGTTGAGATTGCAAGAAGATAGTGAAACTAGATCAGAAGATGTTTCACAATTTAAGGTTGTTGCAAAACCAGGCATCTAAGAAAATAAACTTGGATGAATCAGTTAAAATACTCAAGAAATATGGAGGATATTTAGGATTAAAACAACATAAATATGAAAATGGGAGTGATGAGGAAAGAAAGAAGATTGAAGAAGCTATTGTGTTTACTCTGTCTATGTTTAGAACCACTCTAGTTGAGATAGCCACCCAAATATCAAATGAGTTATATCAAAAGATAGATGCTAGATGAAAGTATGCCTTGGTATTTCAAAAATAAATTAGGGAGATATATGTGGCTATCATAGTACCTGACTTATCAATAAGAGAAATCAAGGAAGCACTGGAAACATATTCTAAGATATTCTTAGTCAAGAGTAGAGCACTAAATATAATAGTCGATAGACTTGAAGAAGTTCAAAAGGAGACAAATGACTTATGAAGAAAGATATTATTTCCTGACCAACCGATGTAGATCAAGGAAACTCAAGGAAATTTAGATCCCATTGATTTGACTATAGATAAATAAGAGGTCCTCATTGAACATATAATAGATAAAGACCTAGTAGAGGATATTAAAGATGATGAAGATATAATGGCAATTGGGGCCAAGGAGACTGAAGGAATGAATCTTGATGATTGAAGACAAGTAAAGTTGATGGATGAAGATCCTATTATTGAACATATTAAAAATTTTCTTGAGATTGAACAAGTTATCTTGGAGGTCACAAAGGATGTTTCAACGGATACCCCCATTGCACCATAAAATGAGGAAGAAGAAAAGGAAACTATAGAGTTAGTCACTCCTATCGAGACCACTAATCCCTAATAGGAACAAGAATCAGTGAAGAAGAAGGAAAAGGACAAAGAAGAAGAGAAGAAAGAAGAAAAACAAGAAAAGGAGGAAAAGAAACCAGAAGATAAAAATGAAGAAAAAGATAATAAAAATGAGGATACTACTACTACCACAACTTCTGATGTGAAGTTATCTACTGGTGAGAGTGCAAGAGTCAATAAGAATAAATCAAAGAAGAAGAAACATGGAAACAAAATAGTTGATTTGAACCAACCTATTAATATACCAAAGGTTGAAATATCCACCATGAGCCACAAGGAATTATTTGAGTTTGGAGATTTACTCAAAAGGAAAGCTACACAAGATAAATTGCTTGTAAAGAAGAAGAAAATAAATGTTATAGAAAATGTCAAATAAATACTGCAAGAGATTGTGCCAGAGGAAGATATCAATGAGAAAGTTGATATTTATAGCCAATTAAGTGAACTAGAGAGCTAGATTAACAAACCAGGTACTAAGACCATTGAGTATCTAATGCGAGTGCATAAGAAACAAATGGAGAATAAATTCATTGAAGAATTACTTCAATCAGTTTCACTTGACAAGGTAACACTTGATGAGATTGTTACTCAGTTGGAAAAATAATTGAAAGATATTCTTTTATTATTTCAGAACATTTGTTTGATTTACAACTTTATAAAGGACATAAAAGCCAAAGATGAAAATGTTGAGAAGGAGTTGACTAAGCAGCTAGCTAAGGTATCTATCGAGCCTGGAAAATTCAAGTAATATTATGAAAGGTGGAAGCACTTAATGGGAGGGTAAAAGCACAATAAGTTGTCACCCTTTTACAAAGGAAGAGGCTAACAAAATCAAAGTTGTTCAACTTCAATAATATAAAAATGACATTTATGTTTGGAATTTGAAGATGATGTAAACTAATTAAATGTGATAAAATGGATAAAGTTTATGATTAATTTTTATTTTATTTTTGAATAAGAATTGATATATTTTTTTAATTTTTAAAAATGATTTTTCAGCTGCTGAAAAATGCTGAAAATTAGGGGTCTAGTTCCCACCAAAAAATTATATGTAAATAAACATATTTTCCCCTAATTTCAAAATATGTCATACATGACATATATATCTAGTGCATAAAGAAATAAAAATTGGTTTTTGATCTATATTTTCTCTTTTATAACAATTCAAATTCCAAATCACTGCAATCGACAGTTTTCATCTTGCAATATATTTTTCATAACAAATCTATCCCAATCAAAAAATATATATATATTCTTGAAGAGGACTCTCTCCTCTAGTGCACCATGTGTTTTTCAAATTTATTTAATATGATTTACTATGTTTTTCTTTCTCCGAATCAACATCTCCTTGACTGTTAAAATACCTACTTGTAATATTTTTTAATTATAATAAACTATGTCTAATTAAAACACTATAAAATCTATATGAGGATATTCTTGACTCTGATCTCTACAAAAGGGTATTTTTTAATTTTCAAAAAAATGTCATTAAAAATATTAGGAGTTATTGAAATGCTACTTTTCTGAAATAATTTTATTTTTATGGTAATTGGACCCAAAGTGGTATAAAACATGCATTTAATAGATATTTCCAATTGGAAAAGTTAAAGAACTTATCTAACTTAGCTATAATGAATCTATCTAGACCATATGTTTGACCAAAATTAATTTTTAGTTAGAAATACTAAAATTTAGTTGTGCTGATAAGTTAGCCTAAAAGGTGACACCTGATTGTGCTTTTACCCGGGAGTGAAACATGAGATGAGGAAAGATGGGAATGAAATCATAATGGATCTCATGGAGCTAAAAACATTTTTGATACCACAAATTGAGTCACTATGGAAACATGTGCATAAGGATAAAGATTTAGTGAGGACACCAAATGTAAGTTCTATGGATAACATAGTTAGACTAACAACTAATATAAGTGAACAGATCATAGTGTTGAAGACACTAAAGGATTCATGGAAGGCATCACTAAAGGATTCACAAGAGAGGTATAAAACTATTTTTAACGAGATTGCTCCATTAGATAAATATTAAGTTAGTTTTTTGGCAATTTTGTTAAAAAAGGGGAGAAATGTGTATATGAAAATAAAGGATAATATATTATTATTTAGACATTAGATTAAAAAAAAAAATGTATATGCAAGAAAGGGAGATAGTAAAGAATAGATGGATATTGTATAGTATAAAGAGGATGATATGTACAAAAGATTAATAGATATGATATGAGAAGTATTCCCACAAGGGGAGTAATAGAGGAATTGAATTTATCAAGATATGTGTACATGGTCAAATTTTGAATTTTTCTAAGCACACAATAATTTGATGACTTTGAAGGTTTTCAACAAAGATACCAAACTAATGCCAAAGGGGGAGATTGATACTCCTATAGATTTATTTTTTGACATAATTAGTTATGATTAAGTCATAATGATTGTCAAATTCATTCGGTAAGGAAGGAAAGTCAAGTTGGTAAAAGTATATGCTAGTCAGTAAAGGGAAGAAAAGGAAAATGTAATTTTGGTAAAGGCAATAAGGTGCAGACACCAAGAAAGTCACACTGAGCACCGAGCACTGAGCATGTACCGAGTTATAACAGTTACCAAACTGAGAGAAGATACATGTTACCGAAAAGAATAAAAATGTTTTACTGAGCATCACATACTAAGGCAAGGAGAATATACAGATACATTGAATCTAGACACCGAGAAGAAAATGGTTTACAAATCTCGAGGAAATTGTTTGAAAAAGCATTAAAGATTTAAACATAATAATTATACATGATTACAAGGTGAGATTCACCAATGAGAATTAAATGTGATATATGCATTGGAGAAGTAACCAATTCTAGTACCACTTAAGGAGAAGATTCTAGAATATTTCAACTACTTCTAGAACTAAGTATAAATTGATCAGAGTATGAATATCAAATAAAGTAAGAGAGAGAGAGAGAGAGAGAGAGAGAGAGAGAGAGAGAGAGAGAGAGAGAGAGAGAGAGAGAGAGAGAGAGAATATGTGCAAAGGAGAAATTGTAGAAAGAAGGTGATGAGTAGAGAAGCTACTGAGTAACAGAGCAGTAAGAGAAGTGTTTGAATGTGATTCAGAGTTGAAGGTATTGAGTACAAAATTGATGTTGTGACTGAAGTATAGTATGAGATAAATTTTTACTAAGAAAATAGAGTATGTTTATCATATTATGATGCAATTATTACAAACAATTATTTGTACTGATTAAGTGTGTATTTAAAGTTGTAAAAGTCTCTTAACTAAGAAAATCCTAATATATCTAATATTATAAATCCTTTAACAATGTACATCTCTTATATTAGAGTTGTAAAATCCTTTATCAAGGTACACTTAATCATTCTTTAGACTAATAACATGGTTAATTGACGCAGAGCTCTCCCCTATCTAAGTAGCTCAGTAAATGGTGAGACCTTTGGTGTTACTCTGATCCCAAAGTGGGCATAGGAGAGTGCTCTACACCTTTAGAAGATCCTAAAACAAACACAATTACACTATCCTCACTAGAGGATTCAGTGTCTTCAACCAGCTTATACTCCCTCAGGTTCTACTGATGCTCGGTTGATACTCAGTTGGTGCCCGGTCGGTGCCTATGTTAACCAAGTGGGTTCATTAGCTTTACCAAGTAGTTTGTTGATGATCGGTAATGCCTACCACAAAGTGCCTTACTAACTCTTCTTTCTAATGGGAACCTACAAATTTGATAAGGGGATGGAAAGGTTCCCTACAAAAATGAAATGTCTACTATGTAGTGATTTCCACAAACACAACAAGATTTAAATAACAAGTTCAAGAGTTTAGACCTTGCCGAGCTTGTAGCCTTTCAACGAGGTTCAAGGGTTCCAGTTCCATTTCTGACAAGGAATATATGGAAAAAATGTATGTTTAGACACCCTTTATTGACTTGTAACAAACCTCCAAATCCTAAGATCCTAAACACATATCAACACTTAATGACTCCTAGTTTACTAGTCCTGATAGGGCTAATTGACTCGGTTGATGAAAGAAAACTTCACCAGTTGATTGTTCAAGATTGACCACCAGTTGCAATGGTATTGGGAATCCCACAAAGACAAAAATATATCTTTAGACTGCTTTTATCCACCCTCAAAGAGCTTATGGCACTTCACTTGTACATTTCCTAAACCAAGCATATAGAGATGCTTGGTCTAGAATTTGCAAATATACTTCTCCAAACAATCCGCCTTCTCTTGGGCTTTTGAAGAACTAAAGTATAGTTCCCCTCCTTTCATTTCCCAACTTCACATGGGAATCCAACAAAGGAAATACAAGTTAGGGCATTTTTGACCAAAATCTTGGTCCAAGAGGGTTTCCTGAAAATCCAAAACTTATTCCTCCTACTTCTTGACTCTGATCTTCAAACTAACTCAAGACTAAGATAAATGGAGTCCTACTTCATGCTATGGGAAGTAATGATCAATTTTCTTCTTTGCACTTCCATAAAAATCTGTACACGCAATGTTTCAATCCAGAATTAGAGAAAAAATACGGATCTTTTATTGATTTGAATGCAAAATTTACAAAGAGTTTCCTTGTTGTTTAACCCACCCTTCTCCTCCACCCACCTGAAAGGGATATATGAAGACTTTCCTCAATGCATCCAACCATTTTTCAGATGGTTGTGACCATTGGGCGGTTGCTTCACAAGTTGGTAGAAACTTTACCAAGAAGTTGCCTACAACATTTCTTACATTATTGCAACTTTTACAAAATGTTGCATTGTTGCTCTTAATGAGCCTATAGGCCTAAGCCTTGTTATTAAACAACATAAAAAGACACCTAGGAAACCTAACATCCTAAATGTTCCTTTGGACCATAGTAAAAAACCCATGGTTTATAACCACACCGAGGGTGACTAGGTCTTACAAGTAGGCTTATTAAAATTAACCTATCAATCTAAAAGTTGTGAAGAGTGGGGAGTGCTCCTTGTGTGCTCCCTCTTGGGTTCTCCTGCACCATACTCCCATGTTTTAAAAACTCAAGTCCCACTTGAGATTATTTTCTGAACCAAAGTTCCATGCTTATTGATACACTCTTCACTCATCCAGGTAGCATCAATGTCTGGTAACCCCTTCCATTTGACAAAATAATCTTTGTAGGTCTTCTTCCTAGTTTGTTTGACAACTTTAGAGTCCAGAATATTTTCCAACTACAAAGGTTGGCTTAGTGGAAATTCCTTCATCCATTCAGCCTTTTTATCTTCAGTGCCCTACAAAGTGTCATTAGATTCTACATCACCTTTAAAAGGAGTGAGATCACAAATGTTAAAGATATGAGAAATAGGAATAGTAGTGGTAAATAAATTTCATAAGCATTATCCCCAAATTTATGAAGTATTTGACAAGGATTGATCTTCCTCATCTATAGTTTGGTATGTCCCCTAGGTAGCCTTTCCTTATTCAGGTATGCCCATACTTGATCTCCTACTTTGAAAGTAACATGCCTCTTCTTCTTATCTACCTGTTCTTTGTACTTTGTAGTATTCTAAATCAATGTATCTCTAACTTGATCATGAATCTGTTTCATCCATATAGAAAAATCTTCTCCCTATGCATTGAATTTAAAGTCAGTCGGTAATTCTCTTAGTTCCATAACTCCTCTTAGTTGGAGTCCATATTTCACTTGCAATGGTGTCTTCCCTCTTGATCAATTTACTAAATCATTGAAAGAAAATTATTCTTAAGGAAGGATAGCATCCTAAGTCTATCCATACTATTTTGTTAGACACCTTAGAAGGTTGCCTAATGATCTATATAGGACTTCAGTCTATCCATCGGTTTGTGGATGGTATGCAGAACCAAAGGATGGATTTGTCCCCAACTTTTTCCAAAGGGTTCTCCAAAAGTGCCCATGGAATTTCACATCTCTATCGGAGATAATGGATGTTGGCATCCATGAATTCTGACCACTTCTCTAAAAAAATAAGTTATCAATATCTGAAGCATCATTAGAAACTTTACAAGGAAAAAAGTGTGCCATTTTGCTAAATCTGTCAACTATAACAAAGATATTATCAAATCCTTATTTAGTTCTAGGAAGCCCTAAGACAAAATCCATACTCACACTATCCCATGGTTTTGATAGAATAGGAAGTGGTTGATAGAGACCCTGATTGGTCCTAACTCCTTTATCTCTTTGACAAATAGTGCATGATTCAACAAATTTTATGACATTTGTCGATAACTGAGGCCAATGATAGTTTCTCCTTACAAGTTCAAGTGTCTTATCTATGCCAAATGACCTCCTACTATACCAAAATGTTTCTCTCTAATCATATTTTCTCTCATGGAGCATTTAGGAATACAAATTTGACCTCCTTTGAACAAAAGGCCATTCTACAATAAGTATTTAGAATAAATAGTATTATATGCATTTGATAGAGTAGAGAAAACTTGATAGATATCATTGAAATCTGAATCTTCCTTGTATAGGTGTTTAAGGGCATCAATCTCTATGCTTTATACCTATACTTCTTCAACCAAAATTACTCTTCTACTGAGAGCATTTGCTACTTTTTTTGAAGTTTCTTTCTTATGCTTTATAGAGAATGTGAATGGTTGGAGTTGTTCAACCCATTTCATATGTCTGTAGCTTAGTTTGTCCTGACTATTCTGAAAACTCAAAGCATGATTATCTATAAAGACAATAAATTCTTTGGGAAGCAAGTAGTGCCTCCATTTCTTGAGGGCTTGAACCATTGCATATAATTCCAAGTCATATGTGTTGTATTTCTTCTTTCCTTCATTCATTTTTTCAGAGAAGAAAGCCATTGGTCTTCCATCCTATCTAAGGATTGCGCCTATGGCCAGATTACTAGCATTGGTTTCCACTGTGAACAATTTTTCAAAGGTCGGTAATGCCAAAATGGGATATTGTGCTACTCTCTCCTTCAAGTATTTAAAAGCCTCATCTTCTTGTGTTGTCCACTAGAACTTTGTTTTTCTACCACCCTTGATAATATGAAGTAAAGGTGCACAAATGTGACTGAAATTTTTGATAAATTCCCTATAAAAGGTAGCCAATCCATGAAAGCTCCTAACTTCTCCTAGAGTCTTTGGTATGGGCCAGTTGATGATAGCCTCTACCTTTTTAGAATCCATTGTCAATGTGCCCTTTGAGATAACAAAACCCAAAAATATCGACTCTTGTTGCATGAATGTGCATTTTTCTAAGTTGATAGACAGTTGCTTGTCATGTAGTTTTTGGAGAAATTTCTCCAAATG
Organism: Chamaecyparis obtusa; assembly: GCA_027943335.1. NCBI lineage: Eukaryota > Viridiplantae > Streptophyta > Pinopsida > Cupressales > Cupressaceae > Chamaecyparis > Chamaecyparis obtusa. The sequence continues at coordinate 59,450 of BSBK01009464.1, read as the reverse complement.
TCTCATGTGTTCCTCCATAGTCCCACTAAAGATTAATATGTCATCTAAATAGACCACCACAAAATTTCCAATGAAATTTTGGAGCACTTCATTCATTAATCTCATGAAGGTGCTAGGAGCATTACTAAGACCAAATGGCATCACAAGCCATTCATACAATCCTTCAGTTGTTTTGAATGCATTTTTCCACTCATCACCAAACCTTATCCTTATTTGATGGTAACCAGATTTAAGGTCAATTTTTGAGAAGTAACATGGTCCTCCAAGTTGGTCTAGAAGATCTTCAATATTGGGTATAGGGAATCTATATCTAATTGTGATTTTTTATTGCCCTGGAGTCAGTGCATAGTCTCCACTTGCCATCCTTTTTAGGGACCAAAACACTTAGAACTACACAAGGGATAAGACTTATTTGTATGAGTCCTTTAGTCAATAATTCACTAACTTGTCTGGTGACTTCGACATTCTAATAAGGAGTTAGTGTATAAACAACTTTGTTGGGTAGGGAAGCACCTGGGATTAAATCTATTTGTTGACAGATGTCCTTCAATGGTGGGAGTTCATTTGGTGTGTCTCCTACAACTATTCCTTTGTACTTCTATAGTATATTATTTACCTCCTTCGATACTTCATTGTGCACTATCTTCTCTTTTGGCTTAAGGACTAGGGCATATTAATGCAGTCAAGGATGGTAGATCCAATGAAGGATAGTCCAAACCTTGTAGCCAAAAGAATTACACAGTGGATTACTCAACAATGCAACACAAAGTAATTGTTCAACACTGATTTTCATTAACATGCCTTGCTATAAGGCCTTCTGGGTTAGTCTCATGTGTTCCTCCATAGTCCCACTAAAGATTAATATGTCATCTAAATAGACCACCACAAAATTTCCAATGAAATTTTGGATCACTTCATTCATTAATCTCATGAAGGTGCTAGGAGCATTGCTAAGGCCAAATGGCATCACAAGCCATTCATAAAATCCTTCAGTTGTTTTGAATGCATTTTTCCACTCATCACCGGGCCTTATCCTTATCTGATGGTAACCAAATTTAAGGTCAATTTTTGAGAAGTAACATGGTCCTCCAAGTTGGTCTAGAAGATCTTCAATATTGGGTATAGGGAATCTTATCTGATTGTAATTTTTTTTATTGCCCTGGAGTCAGTGCATAGTCTCCACTTTCCATCCTTTTTAGGGGCCAAAACACTTAGAACTACACAAGGGATAAGACTTATTTGTATGAGTCCTTTAGTCAATAATTCACCAACTTGTCTGGTGATGTCGGCATTCTGATCAGAAGTTAGCGTATAAGAAGCTTTGTTGGGTAGGGAAGAACCTAGGATAAAATCTATTTGTTGACAGATGTCCCTCAATGGTGGGAGTTCATCTGGTGTGTCTCCTACAACTATTCCTTTGTACTTCTGTAATATATTATTTTCCTCCTTGGGTACTTCATTGTGCACTATCTTCTCTTTTGGCTTAAGGACAAGGGTATATTAATGCAGTCAAGGATGGTGGATCCAATGAAGGATAGTCCAAACCTTGCAGCCAAAAGAATTACATAGCAGATTACTCAAAAATGCAACACAAAGTAATTTTTCAACACTGATTTTCATAAACATGCCCTGCTATAAGGCCTTCTGGGTTAGGGCCAATTACAATCAGAAAACAATTTTGCAAGATCCACAACCAAATCCAATACAATCTCAGCTAGTTCAGTTTTGAAGAAAATTAGAAGTTGATGGAAACCCTAAGGAAGATCTAAACATGTGCTCGTAAGCCTCCAAGAAATCTCCTTGTTCCCAAGTATACAAACCCCTAGCTCTACTACAAATAACTATCAAATTACAATCTGGTCTGCAAGAACATCAAGAAATTTTCCACAACTTCACCAACTTCAGCTTTCAGAACCTCACATCTGACTCACTAAGTTTTTCAAGTCATGAACCTTTTCTCCTCTAAGTTCTCCTTGATCTCTCTTCTATCTGTCTCCCTAAACATCTACCCAAGCCCTCCTTAAATACTAATCATCAGCTACAACTCGAATGGATGAAACCCTTAACTCCCCCAAAACAATAATTAAATGACATACAAGTCAGCTTACAAATGTATACAAACATTTAATTATACAATTCGGCCCAAGACAATTGCTACCAATAATTAATTCACCAAGTTGGCTCAACAAATCACATAGAACTCCAATCGATAAGTCAGAACTACCAAGCAATAGGAAAATTACCAAGCACGCTAAGCATCACCAAGCACTAGTATCAACTGAGTACCATAGGCATGACTAAGAAACACTTTCATTGAGTGCCAAAGACTACCGAGTTCCTTTAGTGACCGAGCTTCTTTCAATAACCGAGGCCATCGGTCAAGGCTACCATCGAGTAAAAACCGGCCAAAACACAAACACTCCATGCAGTTTACTGAGGACACAGAATGCCCCTGCTTAAACCTTGGATGCCCCTACATCACATATCCTACCTCATAATTTTGAATAGTACTTATCATTTCTTGTTCTCCTACAAGCATGACTAACTATTCTTTTGGTTTTTCTTGTTGAGGATCAGGGAGAGGGATCAAATTATATTTGTGACCATTTTGAATAATTTGATATCAGTTTGTGACTCCATCATGTTTAGCCTATAGATCATAATTCCATGGGTGTCCTAACAAAAGGTGACATACATGCATGTCTACAACATCACAAATAACTCTATCCTTATAGTCTTTAATAGAGAAATCTACCCAAGCTTGTTCATTTATGAGGGTCTGTTGCCCTTTTGTCAACCAAGATACATGGGAAGGGTTTGGGTGGGGTATCTTTTCCAATTTTAATTTATCTACCATCTCTCTAGATACAAGATTTTTAGTAGAACCAGAATCAATTACTAACTTCCATACCTTTCCATGGCTTTTATAGTTGGTTCTGAAAAGACACTTTCTTTGGGGAGGTTCCACCAGTACTGGTGCTTAGATCAAAGTCCTCTTCATCATGAGCCTTACTCCATCTTCTCCCATAAAATCTCTCACATTGTCAGCATCATCTTATTGTACCAAGTTGGCTCTTCTTTCACCTTGATTATTATTCTTGTCTCTATTTGGACACCTATTGGTATAGTTCCCTATCTGATTGTAGTTGTAACATCTGATTTGTCCACTGTTTCTTCCCTCATTTCTACCTCTACCATTTCCTCTTCTACCTTGATATCCACTTCTCGAATTATTTCTCCTTGGGTGTTCTCCTTATTAGATTCTCCTTGTGGTCTATTGTTTTGTCCTCTTCCTCCAAAGTTTCCTCTGCCTCTTTCATTCTTATCTTTTCCTCTACCACTATGTTCATTCCTCCTCCTAAACTTTTCTTCAACTTTTAATGCCAATTGATAGCATTCATTCATGGTGGTAGGGCTTGTCAAAATGAGTTCATCTTGAACCAAGACCCTTAGGACTTTCATATACCGAGCAAGCTTTACATATTTTGGTTTAGCAAGTTTTGATTTCATCACCAATCTCTTAAATTCCATCTCTTTCTTTCTTAGACTCATCCTCCTTTTATGAGGTTGGACTTCATAATCTTTAGAGACATAAGTTTCCCTAAGAAGGGTCACCATCTTCTTCCAAGTGGTGACTAGATTCTTTCCATTCTTCACCCTATCATCTTAAGTGAAGTTCCACCATGTGAGTGTAGAGCCTTTGAGCTTTGAATTTGCAATCTTCACCCTCTGATTCTTAGGGATGTCTTCATAATCAAAGAAACTATTTAGGGCATCCACCCAATCCATTATAGCATTTAGGTCCATCTTCCCATTGTATGTAGGAAAATCAAGCTTGGCATCCATGGTTCTCCTCTCCATATATTTTAGAGTCTTCATAAGTAGCCTCTAGTTTGTAGGACATTCTTCTTCCTCCTGCACAAGGGGTTCTTCATCACTCCCTAATTTAACATCAACAGAGTTTCCACTACTTTTCTTCTGAAGCTCTTTCTTTAGCCTATCAATTTTTTGCCTCATCAGCTGCATCTTGGTGTCTCTTTGATCATAACATTGTGTCCTTTTCTCTTTCATGTATCCTACTATCTCTACATTGGTCATCCTTGATGAAAATCCTCCATAAACTTCTCCTTCCATGGTGCTAGTATATCTTTACCCTTAATGATCTTAGATGCTCTAATACCACTTGACACAGAGCTCTCCCCTATCTAGGAAGCTCAGTAAATGGTGAGACCTTTGGTCTTACTCTGATCCCAAAGTGGGAATAGGAGAGTGATCTACACGTTTAGAAGATCCTAAAACAAACACAATTACACTATCCTCACTAGAGGATTCAGTCTCTTCAACTGGCTTGTACTCCCTCAGGTTCTACTGATGCTCGATTGATACTCGGTCGGTGCCTATGTTAACCGAGTAGGCTCGGTAGCTTTACTGAGTAGTTTCTTGATGCTTAGTAATGCCTACCACAAAGTGCCTTACTGACTCTTCTTTCTAATGGGAACCTAGAAATTTGATAAGGGGATGGAAATGTTCCATACACAAATGAAATGTCTACTATGTAGTGATTTACACAAACACAATAGGATTTAAATAACAAGTTCAAGAATTTAGACCTTGCTTAGCTTGTAGCATTCTAACAAGGTTCAAGGGTTCTAGTTCCATATTCTTAAAAGGAATCTATGGAAACAAAGTATGTTCAGACACCCTATATTGACTTGTAAAAAAACTCCAGATCTTAAGATCCTAAACGTAGATCAACACTTAATGACTCCTAGTCTACTAGTCCCGATAGGGCTAATTGACTCGGTTGATGAAAGAAAACTTCACTAGTTGATTCTTCAAGGTTGACCACTAGTTGCAATGGTATTGGGAATCCCACAGAGACAATAATCTATCTTTAGACTTCTTTTATCTACCCCTAAAGTGCTTATGTCACTTCACTTGTTCATTTCCCGAACCAAGCACATAGAGATGCTTGGTCTAGAATCTGCAAATAGAATTCTCCAAATAATCCCCCTTATCTTTATCTTTTTAGGAACTAAAGTACATTTCGCCTAATTTCATTTTGCAACTTCACATGGGAATCCCATAAAGGAAATACAAGCTAGGGAATTTTTTACCAAAACCTTGGCCCAGGAGGGTTTCCTGAAAATCCAAAACTTATTCCTCCTACTTCTCTACTCTGGTCTTCAAACTGACTCAGGACTAAGAGAAATGGAGTCCTACTTCATGCTATGTGACAGACTGATCAATTTTCTTCTTCGCACTTCTGTACAAATCCATACACGCAATGTTTCAATCCAGAATTAGAGAAAAAATAGGGATGCTTTATTGATTTGAATGCAAAATTTACAAAGAGTTTCCTTGTTGTTTAAGACACCCTTCTCATCCACCCACCTGAAAGGCCCATATGAATATTTTCCTTAGTGGATCCAACCATTTTTCAAATGGTTGTGACCATTGGGTAGTTGTTTCATAGGTCGATAGAAACTTTACCAAGAAGTTACCGACAACATTTCTTACATTATTGCAACTTTTACAAAATGTTGCATCATTGCTCTTAATGAGCCTATAGGCCTAATATTTGTTATTAAACAGCTTAAACAGACATCTAGGAAACCTAAAATCCTAAATGTGCCTTTGGATCATAGTCAAAACCCCATGGTTTATAACCACACCGAGGGTGACTAGGTCTTACAAGTAGGCTTATTAAAATTAACCTATCAATCTAATAGTTGTGAAGAGTGGGGAGTGCTCCTTGTGTGCTCTCACTTGGGTGCTCCTACACGATCAATACTCTTAACAAGGTAAGCTATCAGAAATAGCTAACATTGTAGCTCTAAGTAAGAAGACATTTTACAATAGTAGTGAAGTGTTTTGGGTGTCATCCCCACTATAGTTTTTATCCTCTAACAAGTTTTTCTATGATACTAAAATAATGGTGTTATGAGTTGAGATATTATTTTACATTTTTATGTTATTACATAAGAAATTATTAATTTGGTGAATGGTTATAAAGTTAGATAAAAAACATTTGTAGTACTGATTCACCCCTCCCCTCTCAGTACTTACCTTTACATACTTAATCCAACAAAAAGAGTACTCAAAGAGATTTATTGTCAAGAGAAGATCGCTAAGGATCATTATCGGTGAGCTTGAACAAGTACAAAATAAAACCAAGGACTTATGGAAGAATATTTTCTTTCTTGACCAACTAACTGAAATCAGGGAGAAACAAGGTAAGTTAGATCCTATTGGATTGACAATAGAAAAAGATGAGGTTATTATTTAAGATATAACTAAAAAATACCCAACAAAAGAGATAAAAAATCAAGAAGATGTCATGGTGACCGAGGTCAAGGGCAGTGAACAATTGAACACTAAGGATTCAACTAAGGCTAAATTAATGGATGTCGATCTAGTTATTAAAAAAATACTTGATTTTATTGAGATTAATGATGTTATCTTATAGGTTGAAAAATAAATTCCTACTAATGTAGATAAATGCACCAAACAAAAAAATGAGACTGAACAAGAGGACACCAAGGAAAACCAAGAGACTGAGAATACTATAGATCATAATACCAAGCTGGTCCTCTCTACTGAGACTGTAGAATAAGAGAAAAAGAAGGAGAAGCCAAAGAGGAAAGAAGAAGCTCATGAAGAGAAGAAAGAATAATTTCATGAAGAGAAGAAAGAAGAAAAACAATAGAAAGAGAATGATAAAGAAAAGAATAAAGAATAAAGAGAAGAGAAAATAGAAGATACAACTATAGCAACATCTGATGCAAAGAAGGCATCTTGTTCCCCAAAGTTATCTACTACATAAAGTATGAAAGAGGAAATGAAAAAGTCAAAGAAGAGAAAGAATGTGAAAGAAAAAGTTGACTTAAGTCAACCAATTATAATTTGAAAGGTATATATCTCCACTCTAAGCTCTAAAGAGTTATCAGAGTTTGGAGATCTACTTAAGAGGAAAGAAACATAAGATAAATTGCTAGAAAAGAAACAAAATATTGATGTCCTAGAGAATGTTAAGGAGATACTACAAGAGATTGTCCCTGATTATGATATAAATGAGAAGGGTAGTATACATAGACAATGAGAAGAACTAGTAAAACAAATCAATCAACCTAGTACATAGACCATAGAATATATCTTGCAAGTACACAAAAATAAAATGGAAAATAAGATTATTGAAGAGTTACTTCAATCAGTGGCACAAGATAAGATAACACTTTCTAAATTGGCTATTGAAATGGAAACTAAATTGAAAGATATTATTTTATTATTTCAAGAGATTTGTTTAATTTTAAATTTTACTAAGGATATAAAGGAGAAATATGAATATGTTGAGAAAGAGCTAACTAAGAAGCTGACAAAGGTCACAACTGAGCCTAGTACATTCCAACTTTACTATCAAAGGCTCAAACATTTAATGGGAGTGCAATATGAGTTGAGAAAAGAGGAGAAAAAAATAAGAATGGAACTCATGGAGTTAAAAACAATTTTGATACCCCAGATTGAGTCATTGCATAATCCTATTCACAAGGCAAAAGTGTTAGGGAATAGCCTTGATATCGGTGCTATGGATAGCATGATGAGTCTTGCTGGTGACATTTGTGAACAAATTGTGGTGTTATAGACAATTAGTGAACATGGGAGACATCATTGAAAGATGCACAATAGAGGCACAAATACATTTTTGATAAGATTCATGCACCGGACCCTAGTAAGTAATTTTATTTTTGGCATTTTTTTCAAAAAAGGGGGATATAGTGTTAGAAAATTATAAAAGGGGGATTATTAATGTATAAAGGGGATATATATCTATATAAGAAGGGGATATAATTATTGGGAGATATTTATATAGGGAGTACTGCCACAAGGGGAGTAATGGATAGTGAGTTATGAAGCTATGGAGTTATATTGAGTGGTCATACATGGTCAATTTTTTTTTTAAGGACACAAAATTTTGATGAATTTGAAGTTTTTAACAAAGATGACAAACTAATGACAAAGGGGGAGATGGGTACCCCTAAAGGAATTATTTTTTTGTCATTAGTTTTGATAAAGTCATATTTATTGTCAAATTCATTCAATAAAGAAGGTTAGTCAAGTCAGTAAAGGAAAAGACAATTTTGGTAAAGGGAAATAAGGAATAGGCACCAAGTGATTAGCAAGTTATAGCAGTTACTGATATGAGAGTATAAATATTACCAAGTAAGAAAAAAATGTTCTATAAATCTTGAGGGGACTCTTTGCTAATACATTGGAGATTTAAATGTGAAAATTTTGCATGATTACAAGGTAAGATCTGCCAATGAAAATTAAGTGTAATATATGCATTGGAAATGTAACCATTGGTAGCATTGTTTATGGAGAATAATCTAGAATATTTCCACCACTTTTAGACTGAGTATAAATGGATCAGAATATGAAGATCAAAGAGCAAGCAAGAAGAAGTCAAAGAGAGAAGATTAATTATAGAGAGTAGGTGATGAAAAAAGAAGCTACCAAGTAATAGAGAAGTTAAACCAGACTTGTGGGTGTGATTCAGAGTTGATGCTACCAAGTACAAAAGTTGAATTGTGAGTGGAATATAGAATGAGGTAACATGATATGGAGCATATGGATTCTGATAATCATATGTTGATGCATCATTATAGAAAATTTATCTATTGATTTATAGTTTAATCAAAATTGTAAAATCTCTTAACCGAGTAGGCTCTAATAGGTCTTAATTTGTAAATCCTTTAACGGGTTACATCTCTTAGAATAGAATTTTAAAATCCTTTAGCAAGTTAGAATGAATAAGTCTTTATACTCTTAGCAAGGAAAATAGTCTTAATACGATAAGCTATCAAAAATAGATAAATTTTGAAACTCTAATGGAGAAAACTTTTTACTGCAGTAGTGAAGTATTGTGGGTTTCATACCCACTGTAGTTTTTTCCTCTGACCAAGGAACTTTTTGAGATGAGAACTCATGGTGTTATGAGTTTTCTTTCATCATTTTAATTTATATATTTTATGATGATGTATGCAAAGTTTTCAATTTGATGAATGGTTAAAAAAGTAGTTAAAATTTTAGAGTATTGATTCACCCCTCCCATATTAGTACTTAACTCTCCATAATTAATCCAACATGCAATACTTGAATAGATAGAGATTATCATATTCCTTAATTGTGATCACTTTTACTTTGCTATCATGAGAGAGAACCTTTCTATAATGGATAATATTACCTTGAGAGTTCCATTATTTCTTTAAATTTTCCTTAAAATTCTTGATTGTAAGAAATAACTTGAGCACTTCTGATATTTTTCTCTTGTCTTCTTCCTTTCCTGATAAAGAGAATTATGTTTCTTATATACCTTGAAAAGTATTTTGGAGCTCAAAACTCATGAATTTGAGGAGATTCTATATTTCACACTCAACAATTGAGGCAAGCATCTAGTTAAATTTTTGGAGGAAACATCAGGAAATAGGCTAACTAGGTCAACCTATTCTCACCAATAATTAAATAAATATGACCTAGGGGTCTTAATTGAATAGGGGTACCATAATGAAAAGGAAAATTTAGGTATTAATTATAAAAATCAATGAGAGAGACCATAAATACTAAAAATGGAGACTAATTGAGCATCTAAATATATGTTATTATAATTTAGGATGATATTATTTTTAAGGTTGGTCCTTGTGGTGTAAAGATATATAGTTAACTATATTTAACATTCCAATAAAGGGTCTAATTCAGCCATAAGGATTTAAAAGAAGAGAGAAATTGGAAAGGCTCTTCTTCAATCCATTAAAGTAGAAAAAATAAGGGTATCCATTTATTTATTGACTATATGAATTGTGGTATAGTTTCAAAGCTACCTCAAAGAAGGAAGCATAAAATTTCTCATATTAGAGAACTCTTTAATCTTGATCCTTCGCAATTGGCTTTCCAAGATATTGTGAGACACTATTATATGTAGGAAGACTTACACATTGGATTTTGACTCACAATTATATACATACAAAGATAGAAGAAATATAGTATTGATAGGAATATGAGGTGTCCTGATTATCTAGATAGAAAACTTTTTAGATGAGTGAAACTTTTTATAACTAGTGTTTTTCACATTCCTCCATTTTATTTTCCTTCTTAATGTTTTATTATTCATAATGTCCACTTAATTTAATCCTATCAATTCTTGTTACACAATTCTAGCATGGGATAAGTTAGGTTTTAAAATGGAATTCCACACATTAGCAACCATCATAGGGAAAGGAATTTCATTTATTCTTTGAGAGGTCCAAAGAATGTGTTCATGGTCATAAAAATGATAGAGAGTGAGGGTGGTAATTCAAGGGTTTCTATTTTTTTTATTAATATGATCAAAGAGTAGGCCTACAATACCACCATTAAAGACTTCCCTTATGTCTTGGAATACCTGAGGATTATCCCATGATTCAAAAAGTATGTGAGATTTGGAATGAGAAATCCCTTCCCCTCAAATACTTCCTAAAAAGTGTTCAAATATATTCACACCCTAACACCTCCACAAAGCATGTGGACCTTGTAGTGAATAAATATCCCATTTCTTAGGAGTTGATAGAGTTAGAGTCAAAATAATTTTTTAGAAAACCCTTAATGCCCTACTACTATTCAGATTATTCAAACAATGAAATTCAATAATTATAATGCTAAGGTTATTTTAATTAGTGTGAATACAAAAAAATCATATAATGATGGTAATTTACTTTGTAATAAAAATAGTCATGAAATACTTTTGCTTAATAAATTACCAAAGAAAAAATATCAATGATTAGAGGAAAGAGAAGTAGGAGGATACCTATCATCATGAGCTATCTTCTTTCTCACAACTGATTTATCACATGAGAATCAACCTATTTTTATTCCTAAAAAAGAAAAGGGTTTATGGAATCATGTTTGTCCTTTCTAGGAGCAAGGTGGTCAAGGTTTCTTGTGGCTTGTCCTAGTTTGTTCATGTTCTAGTTAAGATGCTTTGTCAAGAACTTGAGGATATATTAATCATGCTTAGGAGATGTCAAATTTCAAAGGAAATGATGTCTCATGTGTATATGTTTGATTTGTGATTTATGTACAAAAGGAGGGATCGTTTCCATGACACTTGAAGAGGCATTTAGCAGAATTAGAGGAGATGTGTATTTTCCAATAGAAAATGTCTTGAATGTGTATCAATAGAGGAGGAATTAGACATATAAATTTAGAGGAAATGTGACTCATTGTGAATGGGTGGTGAAAACACTTTTTTGTTCTCTCATGTTGTATAAATGGTTATAAGTTCTACATTTAAGAATATAGTAGTAGAATTAATTGATATTTATTAGGTGGACACAAAGGATTGGTGAAGGAACTTCATCAAATTCTCTATCTAATCTTTGGGCTCAAAACCCTTTTAATGTTCACTTTGGTTTTTTTTAACATAATATTGTGGAATATTGGTGTATTGTATATCTATTTTTGTTAGGTTTTTTGTTATTAGAGTTATGATGTGTCGATTTTTTTTTAGCTACCTAATTAGATCTTATATACTGACTATTTAAAGGTGTGAAATTAACCAATATGGCATAAAATCAAGCATTTTCTCTTACACTTAATTATATTTAATATATGTCATTGGTTGTATCATTTTTTCTTGATTTTTCTTACTATGAATGTGAAATAGAGATTCTCACTACTTGAAGTGTGCTAATTTCTTAAATTCTTGGAGCATTTTCTATCCAAGTTGAAATTTTATTTTTGGTTTATAAGAAAAATCCTCTCTTTTCACTATCAAATATGGGGACCCCCTCTCTTTCTTTTTTTGTGTTTTTTTCCTATACAATTTCTATATTTCATGTCTTCCCTTCTCTTTGTTTTCTATACATACAAGCCTAGAGTCTTATAGGGTCTTTGTTAATTACATTTGCTTATTAAAAATTAGGTTGTATAGGATTTGTGTTATTTCTAAAATCAAATTACTAAGAGGAGGATGAATCGGTAATCATCTAATTATCAAACTTTATAACCTCTTAAACTTTGCAACAACATTCAAAAGATTAAATTAATAGCAAGAAATGAAAATTATGACCATCAGCACATCCACATAACAATGAAACATTTGACATAGAGATTTATCTCGCGGAAACCTAATTTGGGAGAAAAACATGGTGGGAATTAGTACCCACTAAATGTTGTATTCTTTTGAAGTACACCCTATGAGGAGCTTGACCTTGTTAGGAGTTAACTTGACAACACTATTAGGTGCCAACTGATTAAGAGATTTACCTCTAGCCCTGTTAGGATCTTTACCCTATCAATAGTATTCTTGTTAGAGGGATTTAGACACAAGCTAGTTTGCCACCCTATTAAAGGATTTACAATAAGAACCTTCTTGGATCTACCTAGTTAAGGGATTTTGATTGTTGCAATTGTTAGGAAGAAACATAAAAAATGATCTATAAAATAGAACTACCTCTGCTTGATCAGATCCATTAAACAACACAATATCTTAACAATATACTTAACTATGTCCTGGTTTGATCACAACTTTCACTTTACAACCACACTTTCCCAACACATGATCAACACACTTAACTTCCAACTTTATCCATTATATACTAAACTATTAAGTACACTGCCTTAATCAAGCCCTAAATCTAAAATAGATTTTGATGTTAAATATCCTTCTTAGATCAAATACACCACAAAACAAAATTCAATATAGAAAATAATTTTCCAAGACTGCATTGGTTAATACACTAATTTAAATAGATTTTTGTGTCATGGGATCAAACATGTTTTGACCAAATACATACTTTCTCTATAATCTTCTCCACATGCTAGCATAAAACAATGTGATTCTATATCATCACCTCCAATCATGAAGACACATCACCAGATCTTGACTAACTCAACCAATTCCATTGCAACCTCAACACCAATCAACAATCACTGGTCAAATATTTATTAGTCATCTCTCAAGAACACAAACAATTTAACATGTTAATAATTCTAGATATTTTCACATCAATCACCTATCCTACACACTTGTCATGTAGATTAGTTGTGGCCACAACTATAGCTTCTACATACTATCAACAACATTCTCCTATGACCGTGCCATATCTCACCATAGATTTGACAAACTAATGAAATCACCTACCTTCTATCACTAACTATTATAGTTCAATTGCATTATTAACCTTCATCTGATCATAACTTGATTACCCATCTACATTAATATTAGTTGTCTTGCATTTAACATTTAGAGACATCCCCAAGTCTCTTATAAGGATTGCTGCAACTAAAACTCATCAGAACACCTTGATCATCATTCTTATAATTAGCAACACACTAGGAATACTAGGTTAATACTTGAATTTAATGACAACCCAATAACTGGTCATCATCCAATCAAATCTGTACCATGATAATACCATAAATCACTTACCATCACTGCATTAGTTATGCCAATAATATCCCACTTTTGCATTTATGGAAACACTATCTTCCTTTCTCCAAATGATACATTATACAAAAACCGTACTCTACATCAACAACACCAGAAAAAAAAACATGTTCTCACTTGTATCTTTCACCTATTCTACAATTACTCCCCCTTTCACTGAACTTCTTTGATCTATAATTCCCTTTTGCAACTTTGAACATTTTAAAATACACATTTTCCCCCTTTTGACAATAATGCAAAAGGTTCCAAATATACCTAATATCTACTTTTTTAATACTTGACTAACAAAAACTCATTACTACATAGACTTCTTCCCCTAAGGAGTATCCCAGAACATCAATCCAAATATAAATATATTCAATGGATACACTTGGATTGTTGAAACTGTATCTTATTTTAATTCAAATCAGATAGAGAAATGACCCCTAGCCTACCTCTTAGATACTAAAATTTATCCTTAAGTAATGGATGAGGAAGAATATCTATAACCAGCTCCCTATTTGGCACATACTCAAACCTCACTTCCTTTTCTTGTACCTGTTCTCCAAGAAAATGATATTTGATAGCTATATGTTTAGTCTTAGAGTGCATCACTGGATTTTTTGAAATGTTAATAGCACTTTTATTATCACAATTTAGATAACCACTAGTTTAGTTAACTTCTCCTAAATTCCCTCCAAAATCTACTTTATCCATGCTACCTATGTATAGTTAATTGTACCAACAACATATTCATCTTCAACTCTTTTATTGAGATATATAGTTCTTCATCTTACTTGTCCAAGATAAAAGATTTCCCCATGAAATAATGCACCTCCACATGTGCTCTTCCAATCATCAATATTACCTACCCAATTAGCATCAGTAAATACATCCAAAGAGAAATGGCCTTTATGTCTATACCAGAGACCATAGTCTTCAATTCCTTTAAGATATTCAAAGATTATCTTCACCACAACCAAATATGATTCCTTAGGATTAGTAGAAAATGTAGCCACTAATCCAACTACATGTGCTATGTCGAGTATTTTGGGTACCACATACTCTAGGTTATCAATCGTGAACCTGTAAAGTGTCTCATACACCTCTTTAGAATCATCTTCTCTTGACAGTTTGCAACTAGTTACCATAGGGGTACCAACCATTTTTTAGTCTTCTAGTTCTCAAATGTATTCAATATCTCTTTCACATATTTAGATTGGTTGATGCAGTACCATATTTCATCTATTGAGCCTTCAACCAATCAATAATTTAATCTCACCAATCATAGACATCTTGAATTCTTTCCTCATATCATCTGAAAATTATCTTCTCATCTCTTCATTGCAACAACAAAAATGATATCATTTATAATATATCTACAATTAGAAACCTATAATCTTTCTCATTCTTTAAATACACATTATTATTATCACTTGTCCTTAGGAAACCAATATAAATTAGATATGAATGCAATCTCTCATACCATGCCCTAGGTTCTTGTTTCAACCCATAAAAATATTTTTGTAATTTAAACACCATGTTCTTACCTTCTAAATTAGAAAATCCTTTAAGTTATTCAATGTATACCTCTTCTTCGAACACACCATTAAGAAAAAGATGACTTAAAATCCATTTAATATATAGGTATGTGCAGGATCATGGTATGCCAAAAAGTGGCGATGTGAAAAAGAAGTCCTGATTGAAAAACAACTATAACTTCAAAATAGTATAACATTTTTAAAATCCAAAATATGCATCACATTCTATGCTTTGCCTACTACAAGAATAATTTTTTTTTTTTCAAAATGATGAAGTTTAGACTAAGTTAAGGTTGTCAGACACTTGAGATTTTATATTATGGAAAATTTGTAGCAGAAAAATCATAACAAATTATTTATTTAGAAATAAACTTATAAAACAAAATGTGTCACATCTAGACATGAGTCTAATGTTAGCTTGTGGTGACTGATTAGGAAATTACTATCCAGGAAAGTACTGTGGTGGGAAATTTTTTTGAGGCTGACATATTTTTGGTAATTTTTGGGCCAACATGTTGTAACTCATTCTAACCCTAAAGCTGAAAAATATTGTATAATATGGCTTAGGGTTAGGGATTTCATAATGTATGATTTTAGTACATGCAGCGGAATTGAGTTGTAAGGGATTACAAATTGTAATCAGGTTGTAATCACTGGATAATAATAATATTGGACTCATTGTTGGTGGATGTAGCCCAGGGATTCGGTGAACCACATTAAATATTTGTGTATTGTGTCCTCTTCTGTGTGGTTTATTGTTTTCTGATATTGGTTATATTTGCATGTAATTGTTATTTCTGTCTTGTTAATCCTAACAAGTGGTATCGGAGCGAGGTTCTTTTTCAATTATCCTATGTAGGAAGATCTCATAGTTTAGTGGAGTCTCATGGTTGAGTGGGAGAAATGGGAGATGAGGGTAGGCTAAAGGATGACAAGTTTAATGGGCAAAACTTTTAGTTATGGAAAATGCAAATGGAGGACTATCTCTATCAGAAGGATCTATGGCGGCCATTGGAAGGAAAAGCCAATAAACCAGTAAGCATTTCTGATGAGGACTGGGTAATTCTTGATAGAAAGGCTCTTGGTAGTTTTTGATTATGCCTGGCACAATCTATGGCATTCAATATTACACAAGCAATGATGACTGAAGATTTGATGAAAACCCTACAGAAGTTGTATGAAAATCCCTTCGCTTCAAATAAGGTATTTCTCATGAAACATTTTTTTAATATGAAAATGGTGGAAGGTGGGTCATTTCCTGATCATTTAAATGAGTTTAATACAGTTACCAATCAATTAACTTCTATCAATATTATTTTTGATGAAGAAGTCAGGGCTCTCTTGATTTTGTGTTCTTTGCCTAAAAACTGGAATGACTTGGTAATGGCTATTAGTAATTCTATTTATGGTTCTAATACCCTAAAATATGATGATGTTATTGGTGTTATTCTAACTGAGGAAATTTATAGGAAACGCTCAGGTGGATCCACATCAGGTAGTGTCTTAAACGCACAAAGTAGGGGTAGAACCAATGAGAGAGGAAACAACTCTAGAAATCATGGGAAATCAAGAGGAAAATCAAAGGGAAGGAGGTCAAAATCCAAAGGGCCAAATGATTGTTGGTACTGTGGAAAACCAGATCATAAGAAGAAAGATTGATGGTCTAGGAAGAATAAAGAAGGAGGCAAACAAGAAGGTAACAAGGAGGAAAATGTGGTAAGTAATAAATCTGAAGAGGATTCTTTGATTCTTTCTTTAGAAAGTATTGATGATTCATGGGCTTTAGATTCTAGGGCTTCATTTCATGCTACACCCCATAGAGGTTACTTTCTTGATTATGTCCAATGGGATTTTGGGCTAGTTTATTTGGGAGATAATGAACCTTGTTAGATAGTTGGAAAGGGAAAAATTAAGATTAAGTTGTAGAATGGGAATCATTGGCTACTACAAGAGGTAAGACATGTTCCAAGGCTGAGTAGGAATTTAATTTCAGCAGGGCAACAGGGTGATGATGGTTGCACAATTACTTTTAATTATAAAAATTGGAAGGTTTCAAAAGGTTCCTTAGTAGTAGAAAAATGTGTGAAAGTAGACACCTTATATCTTTGTACAGGTCATATTGTTCCTTCTACTTTAATTGTTTTAGAAGATAATGAATGTTCAGGAAGAATGGCTTCAGTTGAGCGGGAAGAACATCAAACCATTGTTGTAGATTCTGACACAACACTGTGGCACAACAGACTCAGGCACATGAGTGAAAAAGGTATGAAATTACTTCATTCCAAGAAAGTTTTACTTGGTCTGAAATGTGTCAATATGGATTTTTGTGAGAGTTGTGTGTATGGAAAACAAAAGAGAGTTAGTTTTCTGAAGAGTGGGAAGGAAAAGAAAAATGAGAGATTAGAGTTTGTGCATACATATGTATGGGGACTAGGTCAGGTATCTTCCCTTGGTGGCTCTCTGTATTATGTTACATTTATAGATGATGCAACAAGAAAAGTATGGATTTATTTCCTTAGACAAAAATCTGATGTATTTCAAACTTTTAAGAAATGGAAATGCTTGGTTGAGAATGAGACTGGTAAAAGGTTAAAATGTCTCAAATCTAATAATGGTGGTGAGTATTGCAGCACATAATTTAAAGATTATTGTTCCTCTAATGGCATTCGTAGGTAGAAAATTGTACCAAGGACTCGACAAGAAAATGGAGTGGCTGAACGCATGAACAGGACAATAATGGAGCATGCAAGGAGTATGAGGTTGCATGCTAGGCTGCCCAAAAACATGTGGGTAGAGCCTATGAACACTGCTATTTATTTAATCAATAGAGGCCCCTCTACTTCTTTGGACTATGGTAATCCAAAGGAAGAATGAAGTGGTAAGAAGGTGAGTTATTTTTTTCTCAAAACCTTTGGTTGTGAAGCTTTTGCACATATAGATTCTAAAAATAGAACCAAGCTAGAAGATAAGTCAAAGAAATGTGTATTTGTTGGATATGGCATTGATGAATTTGATTATAGGCTTTGGGATTTTAAAAATCATAAAATTGTACGAAGCGGGGATGTCATATTCAATGAGAAAGTATTGTACAAAGATTTTTTGTAGCAGCATAAGAAGAAAGAAAATGATTATGTAGTACTGGATGATACTCCAAAAGATGTTCTAATAGTTCCTTATGCTTTGCAACAACAATAATAACAACAAACACCACACACCACACACCCTAGTGAATGTTAGATGGTCAACAAGGCTAAGTAGACCTCCAGAGAGATTCTCTCCCTCTTTGTATTCTATTTTATTAACAGATGTTGGTGAACCTGAATGTTATAATGAAGTTGTGCAGGTGGATACAAAGCTTCAATGGGAGTCTACAATGACAGATGAAATGGACTCCTTGCTAAAAAATCGCATTGGGGATTTATGCAAGTTACCTATAGGTAAAAGGGCTTTACAAAATAAATGGGTTTATTGGCTAAAAGAAGAGGGTGGAGGTAAGAAAATATTTAAAGCCAAGTTAGTTGTCAAAGGATTTGCACAGAAAAAGGGTATTGATTTTGATGAGATATTTTCTCTAGTTGTTAAAATGACTTCTATCCATACTATTTTAAGTATTGTGGCTACTGAAGATTTTCATTTAGAGTAGCTTGATGTTAAAATAACTTTTCTTCATGGTGATATGGATGAAGAAATATATATGGTCCAGCCACAAGGATTTGAAGTCAAGGGTAAGGAGAATTTGGTGTGTAGATTGCAGAAAAGTTTATATGGCTTGAAGCAAGCACCTCGGAAATGGTATATTAAATTTGACACTTTTATGCATGAGCATGGATACAAGTAGTGTAATTCTGACCATTGTGTTTATTTATTTTATGTTTATATGTTGATGATATGCTTGTAGCTGGGTCTAACATGGATCACATTAAAGGGTTGAAACAACAGTTAGCACATTCATTTACTTTCAAGGATTTGGGGGCAGTCAAAAAAATCCTTGGTATGAAAATTTGTAGAGATAGGAAAAATAGGATGTTGTCTCTATCTCAGGCTAATTATAGTGATAAGGTGTTGCAATGTTTCTCTATGGAGAATGCCAAAGTTGTCAGCACACCTTTGCCTAGTCTTTTGAAATTGACTAAGGAGATGTGTCCTAAGACATCAGAAGAAGAGGCAAACATGTCTAAGGTACCTTATGCTTCAGTTGTAGGGAGCTTAATGTATGTTACGGTATGTACTAGGCCAGATATTGCACATGCAGTGGGATTCATTAGCCAATATATGAGTAACCCTAGTATTGAGCATTGGAATGTAGTTAAATGGATTCTCAAATATTTGAGAGGTACATCCAATAAGTGTTTACACTTTGGGGGTTCTACTACTACTATACAAGGCTATGTTGACTCAAATTTGGCAGGAGATATAGATAGTAGGTAGAGTACTATAGGCTATATATTTACTGTTGGTGGGACAACAGTCAATTGGATTTATCAAATAAAAAAGGTGGTTTCTTTATCCACTACAGAGGCAGAGTATGTTGCTGCTATAGAGGCATCCAAGGAGATGATATGGCTTCAATTCTTCATGGAAGAATTGGGACATCCAAACATGGATAATTTTTTACATACTGATAGCCAAAGTGCCATTCATCTTGCGAAGAATTCTTCTTTGCACTCAAAGAAAAAACACATACAGTTGCGGTACCATTTCATTCGATCAGTTTTGGATGATGGGAAGTTAAAGCTAGAAAAGATTCATAAAGATGATAATCTAGTAGATATGTTTACAAGGGTAGTAACAAGGGAGAAGTTGAACTCATGTTCAGCTTCAGTTGGTCTTCTAGACCGAACAGAATAAAGGAACATCTAAGTCCAAGGTGGTTTGATCCAGTGGGAGCCTCATATGGTAGTGGCATTGCTATAGGATCAGTCTCCAAGTGGGAAGTTTTTTTAGTGTAGATATTGATCAGTCACCAAGTGGGATATTGTTAGCTTGTGGTGACTGATCAGGAAAGTACTATCCAGGAAAGTATTGTACACTTGTACTCAATTTTTTTTGAGGCTGACATATTTTTGGTAATTTTTGGGCTGACATGTTGTAACTCATTCTAACCCTAAAGCAGAAAAATATTGTATAATATGGCTTAGGGTTAGGGATTTCATAATGTATGATTTTAGTACTTGCAGTGGAATTGAGCTATAAGGGATTATGAATTGTAATCAAGTTGTAATCACTGGATAATAATAATATTGGACTCTCTATTGGTGGACGTAGCCTAGGGATTGGGTGAACCACGTTAAATCTTTGTGTATTGTGTTTTCTTCTGTGTGGTTTATTTTTTTTTTATATTGGTTATATTTGCATGTAATTGTTATTTTTGTCTTGTTAATCCTAACATCTAATACTTAAATCGAGAATATTGTAAAGAAAATATTATCATTTGATTGTATTTAAGGTGGTCAAACATACACCTACTTCTTATCTTTAACCTGAAATTTTCATACTATTGATAAACTAATTGGAAAATATCTATAACATTCAAATGGTATAACATTTTTGAAATCTAAAATATGTTTCACATTCAATGCTTTTCCTAATACAATAAAAAAACTAAAAGTTTTTAATTTGATGAATTTTAGACCAAGTTAAGGTGGTTATACATGTGAGTTTTTTATATTCTTGAAAATTTGTTGGAAAGTTGTCTATACTAAGATATATGACTAGATATAGTGTTTTCATTATGGTAACAAAGTCATATAGCAGTTTGGAGTCAACACACAAAGTGTAAAGATCAGAATTCAGTTAAGTGTTGAAGACTGGACAACATACAGAGCACCAGAAACTCAAAGCATCAACACACATGTGTACGGATGAGTTATGGTATGCACCTTAGAAGTTAAGGTTTCTAGACTATACTTATGCTCAGTCTAAGAGCACATAAGTATATATGCAAAGATGTGAAAGTTACAGTCAGTTGAAGTTGCACAGCCAGTGTGTGCCAGCAGCCAACAGAGCATGGAGTCGACAGTGACTATTTTGGTTTGCGATTATAAATTAATGTTGTAGAGGCTATGCCCCCATTGTATTTAGGTTGCCAACATATGTACATGTATAATTGTAAGCATGCTTAAGCCAATTCATTTGGAAGCATTAGTTGTAATTAGTTATAGTGCCGACCTATTTATGTATTTTGTATAAGTGCATAAATATAAGGTGCACCCATTGTATTCAGTATGGAAGTTATGGAAGTTGGAATAGAGTTGTGATAAGAAAAGAAGAGGTATGTAAAGTGAGCATAAGATGTCTTAAGAGCTTTTCTAGAGGTCAAAGCATCAGTGCACCAAAGGAACTGATCTGACAAGCAGTGTCATAGTGTACAGTTCACTTGAAGATATAGTGTGTATCTGATTTAGAAGGTTGTAGCCTTCATCATTTGAGTAGTGAGCTCTTGGATAGTGAGTCCACTCCCCTAATAGGGATCATTGTAAAAAACTCCTAACAGGGTCTGACCCTTAACAAGATCTACTGTATTAAAAGCATTGTAAAGCTACTCCTAATAGGGTAAAGGATCTTCTAACAAGGATTACAAAACACTAGTGCAGATTATTAGTGGATATCAAGTCCCACTAGGGTTTTTACCTATTTGGGTTTCCCCGTAACCATATTGGTGTCATTTGTTGATTTCATGTTTCATGTTTATGTGAATATTTAATTCAGTACTTAAGAATTTATGATTCAGTATTCATATTAAAGTAAAAAGTTAAAGTATAGTGAATACTGATTCACCCCCCCCCCCCCCCCTCTTAGTGTTCCCATTCCTAACAATTGGTATCAGAGCTCTGGTCCTTAGCAAATAATTTTAACCACTTGAGGAGATCATGGAAAAAGTAGATATGAAACATTTGAAGAAGAATCTTGAAGCAGCTCTTGAAGACCTAGACAATTCAAAAAGAGAAATTGAAGAACTGAAAGAAAAAGTCAGTGATGCTCAATTAGTTATCAAAAGACTAAGAAAATATTTGAAAGGATGCTCTAATAGTGAACTTGAAGAAAAATTCAAGAAGTTGAGTGAAGAAAATACATCCTTGTTAAGTCATCTTGAAGAATTAGATGACAAACTGATGAACAAACAAGATGTCTACAATGAACAAGTCAAGGAGAACCTTCAATTGAATGAAGAACTAAAGGAAGCTAACTTAGAAATCTTGGAGCTAAAGAATATCAAAGAGAGCTTGGAATCTGAATTGAAGTCAAAGGATCATATTGACAAATTACACACCAGTGTTGAGTTGGTAGAATCATAGTTGTATGCAAGAATAATCAAAGGAGACACTAGCTGCATTGCATACAATGAAGCACTGAATCAGATTGATAGTATGCGAGCAAGAAATGATTCACAAAAGAACTCTACTGATGATGAGAAGACTAAAGATCAAACCAAAGAAAATGGTGGTCCTCCTAAGAATGAGCGCAAGCCTATACAATGCACTTGTTTTGCATGTAACAAGCATGGCCACATTGCAAGGAACTATACAGAGGTAAAAAATTTCAATGGTTACTGTTATACATGTAATAGATTTGGTCATAGAGCAATAAATTGAAAGAGTAGTAAGAAGAACAGGATTCAACAAGATCAAAGAAATCAGAATTAGACCAATACAAGCAGTTCTCAGACTGTTACATGTCAGATATGTAACAATAATGGTCACTCAGCCAAAACATGTAGAATGGTGACTCGTGTTAATGTGCCAAGGAATAATAGACCTCCAGTGATTTTTCACACCTGTAACAAGGCTCAGCATATCTCAAGATTCTGTAGATCAAGGACACAAGGTCAAGAAAGCCCTAAAAAGGCTAAAGAACCAATTTTGGATCCTGAAGTAGAAGTCAAGTTTGTGAAGGCCTCAGATGATGCAATCATGATTTGGTTAGAAGGAAAGAAGGACAATTCTATTGAGAATGTATTGGATGCATCCCAAGTGGATGTACCCTCTACATCTGCATAAATGGCCCTCAGGGTCATAGGAGGAGCTAATTTAGCTCTAGACCCCTGCATGGCTGGTATACTCATCCTCGGAGTATGCACCTTTGGAATTAAGCTATTGGAGTGTATAGGAACCTTTGTGCAAGAGGGTACATGCTAATTATTAGTGGAACTTGACTTTGAAAATTTGAAGTGACAGCTTGGTTTACGTGAGTTGCATTAATGAAATATTTCTTACTTTAAGTACAAATAAAGTTGTTTGTTCACTCATTGCATTCATACTCAGAGTGATTAGAGAGAAGATTGAGCCTTGGAAGTTGTTGTGAAGATTTGGAGATTAAATTATCAATTTTTGTAGTGCATTTGATCAGTTGCAAGAAACCCTAGCTCATTGCGCCGATTCGAAAGTCGTCAAAACATCTCAGAGATTATTTGGAAAGAGAAAATCAAGTAATTCATTTCCACTCCTATTGTTTTTGATGTTGTTGAGAAGAAGAGGTATGTTTTCAAGAGGCACTCATTTAAATCAACCCTAGATGATTTAGACGGAGCATTTTCCCACATGTCAATGGGTGTCATGCATGTAGAAGACATAAGGGCATACATCTATTGTAAGAAGGAAATTGTTGGACTAGATAGGTTAAGAGTGTACATGGACATAATGTTTAAACCTGAAAAAATGTTCATGGATGAATACACCAAATAGAATGATCACCCCATTGTTGAATATGCCACGACATATGAATTCTATGAAACTAAATGGATTAAGATATTGTTGAGCTGAATCCATGATGACTTGTTTTGGATTGGAGATGTACCAGTAAGAATAATAGGAGACGTAATTCATGAGATGATGGGCCTTTCTAAGATAGGTGCCATCCTTCTTGTGGGTAAAGATGTCAAGAAAATGGTGGAGCAAGTGTGTAAATCCAGAAGTGATAAGCGGGGCATGACCATTGAGCCTATAGAGCAACCAGACATCAAGTTGATATCAATGATATTGGGTTACATATTTCATCATACCAGCAGGGTGAATAGTGGGTCTGCGGGCACTATTCTAGCAGCCATCCATCTTGTGCAAGAAGATGGAGAGTTCAACTTGTGTGAGATCTTGTGCACATAGTTGATAGACAATATCAAAGCCATAAAGCATGATAAGACTAAGGTATTCAGGTTTGGGTCCCTAATCATCTATATGTACCTTCATATAGTTGGTAAAGTGTCAAACTTGTATCTAGACAAGTCCATTCCTACCATGCCACAGATATCAAACAAGGCATCCACAAAAAGCACACTAAGAGATTACATCACTTTAGAATCGAAGACTTTAAGAGAAAGAATGTAGATGAGGTATAGGATTCTTGAGAGTATTGTAGAGAAGTATAAGGATACAATATGCATCATGGTGGAGATTGATACTACATGTATGGAAGCTATGGAACCTAGAACTAGGTGGATTCATCCACTTGGGTATGAAGTTGAAGAACAAGTTCTTGAAGCTTATGCACAGGTACTTCTATCAGCCCCTAAGGATGACAATGAACCTAGGTGGGGAATCTATGAAGAGAAGACTAGAGAAGCTGATGTTAAGCTGAACAGTGTTGTAACAAAAAGAAAGGTTGCAGTGGTCACATTAGAGATCCTAAGAATACATGGTGTATCACAAGCAGACCTTGATAAAGCAAGGGATGAAAAGATTTCCCTAGAATTGAAGAGCACAGTAGAAGAACAAGAAGATCCCAAGGTGAAAAAGATAAAAATTAAGATGGATGACAGTCAGAAGAGTAAAGAAGATAGTACTCCTTTTGCACCCAAAGATACTCCTCGAATGTATAAGCCTTTATTCAAAAGGAAGAAAGAAGCTAGCACTAGTCATCCACCCTCGTGAGAATTAAGGAGTAAGAAAAACACTCAAGCACCTCCTCAGGTAGGATTCAGACCTAGTCTTAAAGTTCTGAATACAAGAATTGTTGATGAGGGAAGAATTGATCAAGTAGGAAAGTTCTATGAATCTTACAGTGAGATTGACAAATTATAAATTCATAGTATGATTTTCAAACACATGATCAAGTTCAAGAAGATAGTCCTTTAGCTGAAAATAGAAATTCCAGATAAAGTATGGGATATTTTGGAAAATCTGAAGAAAAAAGCAAATGAAGAAGATCAAAGAATAAGAGAAAAAGTATTAGAAGATACTTTGCCTGTATGTTCTAAAGAATAAGTGGAACTATATTGAATTTGGTGAAGCCGCACCTAAGGACAAAAATGAGAATTCTTCATATCATGAACAAGGACTATGAGTTAATAATAAAGGAAATAGAAAAAGCATTTGAGAAGGTGTTGTTAGAACAACAGATCAAACCACCTACTGCACCCATCAGGAAAGATAAAGTGGTAGAGCCCACTAATGTACCAATGACAGGTCCTCGGGACTCAACGCCCATAATAAAAACTCAAACAGATGCAGATCAGTTTGCGTCCATGATAGAATCACCCAAAGACAGCACAATTATCATAAACAATGTGGAAATAGCCATGGTGGCTACTGATAAGGAGTTAGAAAAGTTTGAGAAAGCATTTGTCAGTACTGAGGAAGTAGAAATCCTATGCATCAATATCCCTCCCACTCAGCAAGAAGAATTAATCATAGAAGATATATCTAATGAGAAAGAAGAAGAAAAGAAAGATGAATCTTTTGTTGATTTGATCAAGGTGAAGCAAGAGGTGATGGATAGAACTCCCATCACTCCCTCCTTAGCATTGTTGTCAAGTTTCACACCTGACACTAACAGTTTGGACTCCTCGAAGGAAGAAGACCTAATTAAGTTCAACGTCCTAGCTATGGAGAAGGCTAAGGAGAAGCAAGTAATGAGGAATCCTCTCCTGGTAGAATCAGTAAATATTTTGAACAGTTTGCTGCCAAAGGATAAGAAGATGGTAAATGTACATTCAGTTGATGATGTGAGCACAATCATCTCTCAGTTCAAAGTAATTTTTTTAAGCCTAGAAGAATCTGTGGCCATAGTAGCAGAGGAGAAGTACTTAAAGAAGAGACTTAATGAACTGATGAGTAATTTTGCACTATACTTGAACTCTTTTAAGTCTAGTTAGGCATCATTGAAGGAATTTGTAGATCAAGGAAGGAAAGTCATTGCAGAATCCATGGATCAGGATAAGTTCACTGATGCCCATCTTAAGAAGATCAAAGATGTAGAGCAATGATTGAGAAGGTGAATATTTCAGTGCTAGACACATCCATTGATGTGAACATGTGTAACAATTTCTATCAAGGATAGGTGGACATAATTGAGAAGGTAGAGAAAGAAATGGAGAAGATAAGGTCTAGATAGACTTAATTGAGGAATGCTCTTGTGCCCTCACTAGACATTCTCAGTCAAAACATAAAGGAGATTGATGTGACCATGATAACCTATGATCAAGGTCTGAGCATAGAATTGGAGAAGATGGAGAAGCTTCAATATGCATTATGCACCCATCTATAGATAGTCAATTCTCTGATAACCTTTTGGAAGAAGGAGATCCAGAAACTCAAGATTGCATATCCAGATGTTTTCCCTCAGTAAATGCATGTAGATAAATTTTTTGATGCACCTTTTTCATTAATTTCAAAGGGGGAGTTGTATAGAATATGGAGTATATATATGTATAGGAGATATAAGGTTATGTATAGAAGATAAAAGTTTTTGTATTAAGGGACAGTTAGAGACTTAGCCATATTACTTTGTTGCCATCAATGACAAAGGGGGAGATTGTTGGAAGTTGTCTATAATGAGATATATGACTAGATATAGTGTTGTCATTATGGAAACAAACTTATGTAGTAGTTTGGAGTCAGCGCACTAAGTGTAAAGATTAGAATTTAGTTAAGTGTTGAAGACTAGATAGCATACAGAGCACCAGAGACTCAGAGCATCAGCCCACATGTTTACAGATGAATTATGGTATGCACCATGGAATTTAAGGTTGTTAGACTATACTTATGCTTAGTCTAAGAGCGCATAAGTAGATATGCAAAGATGTGAAAGTTACAGTCAAATGAAGTTGAACAGCCAATGTGTGTCAGAAGCGAACAGAGCATGGAGCCAACAATGACTATTTTGGTTTGCAATTATAAATTAATGTTGTAGAGACTATGCACCTATTGTATTTAGGTCTCTGACATATGTACATGTATAATTGTAAGCATGCTTAATCCAATTAATTTGGAAGCGTTATTTGTAATTAGCTATAGAGCCGACCTATTTATGTATTTTGTATAAGCGCATAAATATAAGGTGTGCCAATTGATTTCGGTATGGAAGTTATGGAAGTTGGCATAGAGTTGTGATAAGTAGAGTAGAGGTATGTGAAGTGAGCATAAGATCTATTAAGAGCTTTGCTAGAGGTCAAAGCATCAGCGCACCAAAGGAACCGATCTGACAAGCAGTGTCACAGTGTACAATTCACCTACAGATATAGTGTGTATCTGATTCAGAAGGTTGTAGCCTTCATCATTTAAGAAGTGAGCTCTAGGATAGTGAGTCCACTCCCCTAACATGATCATTGTAAAAGACTCCTAACAGGGTCTGACCCTTATGAAGGTCTACTGTACTAAAAGCATTGTAAAGCTACTCCTAACAGGGTAAAGGATGTTCTAACAAGGATCACAAAACACTAGTGCAGATTATTAGTGGGTATCAAGTCCCACCGGGGTTTTTACCTATTTGGGTTTCCCTGTAACCATATTGGTGTCATGTGTTGATTTCCTGTTTCATGTTTATGTGAATGTTTAATTCAATACTTAAGCATTTATGATTCAGTATTCAAATTAAAGTAAAAAGCTAAAGTACAATGAACACTGATTCACCCCCCCCCCCCCTCTCAGTGTTCCCATTCCTAACAAAAGTTTTAGTAGAAAAATATAATTAATTATTTACTTGAAAAACAATTACAAATAAATATGCGTCAAATCTGAACATGATTCTACTACTTATATTTAGAATCTTGTAAAAAATTATTATCTTTTGATTATGTTTAAGTTGGTCAGACATAAACCTACTTCTTAGCTTTTTCTTTATGTTTTTATACTACTGCATTGAAATTTGAAATTTTTAGCATATGGAATAATTTATTTTCAAAAAAGGGCTAGTATCTTAGAAACTACATTCAATTTTCTATACATTCTCTTCTTACATATTTTATATATAAGATTGATAACTTGTTCAAATTTTTATGTCAAGTTTCCTAACCTTGATTTTCTTAATTTTCATTGCCACTTAAGGGTCTAGTTTGGCATACCATGATCCTACACATACCCATACCTTGAATCCTTTGTAAGTAGCATATGCAAGAAATATCCTTGCACCTTCAAGTCTAGCCACATGCAAAAATATTTCACCATATTCCAAGCCTTCCTATTATGTATATCCTTTGCACACCAATCTTTCCTTGTTCCTTACCACTTCACCTTTCTCATTCATCTTATTTTTGAAAATCCTCTTTGTACGAATCACATTCTTGTCCATGAGTCTAGGTACTAGTGTCCAAGTTTTGTTCTTCTCAATTTCCTCCAATTATTCTTCCCTAGATTTCACCCAATCTTCATCTTTCAATGCATATTTTACTATTTTAGGATCAAATTCAGATAGAAAACATGCACTTTCTCTAGCCTTTCTTGTAGTTAGAACACTAGCATTTCTGCCACCAATAATTTAAGTAGGGGAATCATTCAATTTCACATACCTTAGCAATAGCAGTTTAGATCTAGGAGTATCATCAAACACTTGTACTAGTTCTTGTTTATTAATCTATCTCTCCATCAATTATGTTTTAGTTTCCTTCTCCAGGGGTTGTACATATACAAACCCGTGATAGTCTTTAGATTGCTTCTTATTGGATTCATCATTCTTCTCAGAAAATTTATCTACTCTTATATTAGCACTTTCCACTATCTTATTTATTCTCTTGTTAAAGAACTTGTAGGATTTTCTCTTTGTGGAATATCCTAATAATATTCCCTCATCACTTTTTGGGTCAAACTTACTTGTATTTTCATCTCTCTTTATGTAACATCTACTCCCAAAAACTTTAAAATAACTTACACATGGAGATTGACCATTCCAGATCTTTGGTTTGTACCTTTCTTCAATTGAGCTCTATTCAATGTGTCAATCATATTCCTTGTCGCTTTTCTCCAAAATATATGTGCAACACCCTTCTGAATCATTAATGTTGTAGTACAATCAATGATAATCTTGTTTCTTCTTTCAGCAATACCATCTTGCCGAGGTGTTCTTGGAGCTGACATCTACCTTTTGATTCCCTATTCCTCACAATATGAAATAAACTCATATGAAGTAAACTCACCTCCTCTTTCATATCTAAAAAATTTAGGGCCTTACCAGTCTCCTTCTCCACTCTATCTTTATAGATCTTAAACATGTGAAAAGCTTTAGATTTGTCCTTTAGAAACACAACCCACATCATTCTAGAATAATCATGAAGAGGAAACATGAAATATCTATCACCTTAGTGACTTCAAGATCTCATTGAACCACATAGATCTACCATATTAACCATATGTAAAATACTTTCAGAATAATACTTTTTACTTATAAAAATAAAACTAGTTAACTTCCCAAGATGACATTCTTTACAAATTACATTATCTAGTTTCACCAGGTTAGGTAAAGCTCTCACTATCTTCATCTTACTTACTTTGATGAAGTTATCAAAATTTACATGGAAAAACCTCTTATTTGATAGCCAACAACCTTCTACCTTAGCAATTAGACAACTCTTAATAGTATAATTCAGATGGAACAAGTTACCTTTAGTTTGTTCATTGGTAGAAATCAATTCTGCCAATTTCCCAATAATCGTGCATATACCTTCATTGAAATCCGATATATATCCTTTTTATTCAACTAATAAAAAATTAACATGTTGTACATCAAACCTTGAACCTAATAAACATTATCATAATTTGTTTTATCATTGAAAGAAATAGATCCTTTGCCTTTTACCAAATAGGGAGCATCATTCCTAAATTTTAATGAGCCACCGTCACATTCTTCCATCTTGATGAATTTTCTTTTATCACCAATCATATGATCTGAGTCCACCCATTGTAAATAGTCTAGTCACCACTTTGATTCACGTTAGAAACTAAAGCTTGCTCACTTTCTTTTGAGGGTTCTTCCTTTACTGCAACAAACACAATTTTTTCTTCATCTCTTCCATCAAATTCTTCATCAATAACACCTTCCTTCACTAGGTAGCATGCTTTCTTTTTCTTATCCTTGAATCTCCTTGGCTTCTCCTTCCTATCATTTTTTAGTGAATCTAGAGGCAATATGTCCAATCCTATTTCATGCAAGGAATTTTGAAGGAAATTTACCCTTTTATTTACCTTTCCCTCTAGGTAGCCTTTTAGAAAATAAAGCTTGCAACTTCTCCTATTTTGATTCTTCAAACATGAAAATTTCATAATCATTAGAGTAATATGTTGAAGTGTTGTTAGATATCTTCTTTCCTTTCCTAGATGGTGCAAGAGTCAATAATTACTTGGAAGAATCTTCAACTTTTAGAACACTATTATCATAATTTCTTAACTCAAATGCAGTTAATTTACATATCAATGAATCAAGAGTAACAATAAATGGTGCTAGAGATTTAAGATCTTATAAATTTGAAACCCTAATAGCATACTAAGGCAATAAATTTCTCAGCACTTTTCATATCACATCCTCCTTGGGAATATTACCACCAAAACCTCAAATGGCAACAACAACTTCTTTGATTCTCTATGTGCATTGGTCAATTTTCTCATTTTCTTGCATCGCCATGTCATCATATTTTCCTTTCAAACTACCAACCTTTTCCTTATGCACATGTGGATCTCTACCATAGAAACTCTTGAACTTCTCTCTCTCTCTCTCTCTCTCTCTCTCTCTCTCTCTCTCTCTCTCTCTCTCTCTCTCTCTCTCTCTCTCTCTCTCTCTCTCTCTCTCTCTCTCTCTCTCTCTCTCTCTCTAGTAGCTTTGATTTCTCTTCACATTCCTAGGGTAGACACAATTGGATTTTCCCTCTAGGAATTTAAAGTCCAAGCCTTGGACTATGAATAGTGACTGAAATCTATAGTTCCTCTAGATTCCCACACTTTGGAAACCCTGACTCCAAAATCCTAGAATCTAGATTCTCTACGCCTAGAATCCTTCACAGTTAAATCCAAGTCTCTTTGGAACCCTAGACTCTATAATTCTAAGTCTATAACTCCAAACTGTACAATTCCATATCCTAGAATCTAGATACCTAGTCCAACATTATAACAAGGTGAAATTTTGACCATACCTTGCCAAAATCAATAGGATTTGCAAAGTATATTTTAGTATTAAATTTTAATTTATTTTTAAATTTAATAAAATCTCAATTCTTTTGAATTCACAATCAGAAAAAGTTATTAATTTATTTTAGAGCTATGAATTCGAAAAATGAAATTTTAACATAATTTTTATTTTATATTGAAATAGATTTAAGTAATCAATTATTTAATTTTAAAATTTATGTGGAAAATGGTGATCAAATTTAGATCCCCAAATTCACGCATACATTGGAATACAAAATGGTTAAGAAAGTGAACCCGATTTGCACAACCAAGAAGGCAAGGCTGCAAATTTTTTATCTACACAATATGGAGTTTTCAAGATTTCTTATGATAAATATTGGAATACGTAACTACGAAAAATTCAACGAAATGAGAGAAATAAACTCGAGTTGATGACTAGAAGAGGAAAAAACTTCAAATCTATGTTTTACTGTTAGAAAACTATCAAAATCAAGAACTGTTCTGGATCTGGAACTCTAAGACAAGAAACTTTCGACCATAAAATTTATAGATCCTCAAGATGATGCCAACCCAAGTTGTCCTCATCCAAAAAAATTGGCCTAGTCTTGAAAGAGTCAAAATTGATGAAATCTGCAAAGGATCAAACAACTCAACAAAAAAACCAAAAAGAAATCATGTAAGATAAAACTTCATATAGTAGATGTTAAAATTTAACACAAATGTTGATTTGATGAATAAGAAGACCTAATGGATGATTGAAGATCTCCCTCCTTGATTTTGAACTCCTTTAGTTGACCTCCAATGGGTAAAAGAGAAAGATCTATGAAGAGAAGACTTGAATGGTTGATTTCTTGAATGAATACATTCAATGAACACTTGTTTGAACTCCTTTAATGAATAATAACTTGCTTTATGGAGATGAGATGGTTTGTACAATGATGGATGATGGATGTGAAAGTGAGAGGAAGAAACCTCCTTTTATACACAATTTGGGGCTCAAATTAACAAAGTCGACTGGAATTAAACTCCCAAATGAAATATCCTTGCATTGGTCCCAAAGCCACCAAAGATGAACCCTCAAGGACTAGGTCAAATTCAGCCTAGTCCTTGAGAGGCCAATTTTGAAATGGCTTTGGGATTAGGTGCTAAAAAGGGAGTTGGAGGTTGCAACCCATTAGGAGCTTAGGGTGAATCCCAAGATCCAAAAAGGCATGTGAAGGACCAATGTTGAAATGAATTGTGTGAATGCATGGAGGATGGGGAATTATGCATAGAAATTAGAGCCAACTTAGAGTTTTGAGAAAGATTAATGAGAGAAGCGGGAGCTTGATTAAGTTATGTATGAATTTAAGTACAATGTGAGGTCCTACTATAAGGATCGCACTAAATTTGACTAAAAATGGCTCCAAAATGAACACTAATGAAGTGCTTATGTTTTACAATGATACATTAAAATATTCAAGTTTGGAAAAAAAATATTACAAAATGGAAGAAGACCAAATTAAAAAAAGAAAGAAACTAAAGTTGAAGTGAAGAAAGATGAATTGTAAATAATAAAATGCCAGTTTGGGACATGCACAAGCTATCAAAGAAGAAAAAAACTCAATTTCAAAGTAAAAAGACAACATTCAAAAAGTGCTCCTACAAAAAGTTAAGTGGAGTAAAATTTAGAAAAAAAATTATCGAGTGCTTGCACATGCACTTCATGCTTAGAATATTTCTAAAATGGGAGGTTTTGATTATGGAAGTAATTATGGTTCTAGAGAAGCTATAAGATAGTGCTTGAGGCTCATTATGGGGGTTAGATCAGGTAGCAACCTACAAATGTTAAACAATATGGGGACTAGAAGCTTAGAACTTGGAAATAGTTTAAAAGTTACATCTAGAGAACTCATATAAATTGATTACTAGCCATTCTATTTTATTTTTCTTAGAATTTTCATGTTAGTAGATTTGGAAAGAATACAGATAGAAGTTGAAATTTGAGGTTCAGTGTGAGGAATCTTCTTAAAAAGTTCCTCATTTGGAAGTGTATTCATGTTGATCATGTGATTTCATATTTCTTTCAATTTATCTTTCTCATACGATGATGTTCGAAGTCTATTCTATTCGATTTAACTTCCTAAATCTAAAGAGGGCATATTTTTTCATTGATTTATGTGCATGTATATTGTAAATAATATTGAGAATATATGTGTTTTATGATTCTTTACCTCTGAGTCTAGATTGGTTAATAAGTTTAATCATTGATTCACATGTTAATGTATGAATGATTTACATACTATTTTACTTTATTTGATATTGTTGAATCAAATAGATGTCCAATGTTTGTTATTCTCTTGCATTTCCATTTCTCTTTCCACTTTATGTGTCCTCTAATAGTTTGAATTTTTTTAAATTCTTTAGGTTTCCCATATAAACCAAAATATCAAAACTAGTAGCCCCTTATATAGGTAGAACTATGTTAACCATCAATTTACCTAGTGATTTCGTGACCCCACAACAAAGACCTTGGGGTCATCAATCTCTCAAGATTCATTACCTTTAGGAGAGATGCTATGTACATTCATATTCTATCTGCTTCATGGTGAGTTTGTCAAAACAAATGTTAATAGGATGTTGGTTCAAGCCCATTCTTGATCTTGAACCAGGTTGTTACTATGGATAATTTGTTTCTTTTGTGTGTAATTCAACCTATATAGGTTGGTCAGAACTTGGCATGCAAGGGAATTGTCTTTGAGCTAAAAGGATGCAATTGTATTTCTTGGGGTCACATGAGCTAGCTATTTGGCTCACATATTCCTCGTCTTTCTTCCTCTTTTAGATGAATTATATCTTTCTAGTGTCATCTTCTTCTTGAGGAGGTTTGTTTATATCTCCTTTTTTGAGATAATTCATTTTTATTTGTGTCTCCATTCTCTTCTTTCTAATTTATTTACATGTGGAAGCTTGTTTATGCCTGCATCATATAAAATTTCTTCTTTGGCTCTTTCCTTTTCTTTCCAGACTATAGCTCAAGATGCTTGTTGAAGGTTTCCAGGTCCTTGTCAAAACCCAAATATTATGAGAATCTAGCTTCCATTCGAGGTCGGGAACTTTATTTCCCACTTATTGTTGCTCTGATTAAAGGCTTTTCATTTAGTTAGTCTCACTTCTTATGAGACTTGATCTCACATTTCTAGTTGTTTTCTCCTTTTTCTTGCCCATGTCTTTTGCCTTGGTGGTGAACTATTTTGATATGGGCCCTCTCTCATGCTTACGTAGTCAAAACTATATTAATTTTCTTATTGGTTAAACAAGAAGCAATGATTTTCTAATGAAATAATAATCAAATCTTTATTTTTAGTTTAATTTAACACACTTCATACTACATTGTAACGCAAAGTGATATTCTTCCTCTTTTCCACAAAACTAAATTAACAACTAGGTTACTCAATAATTTTGAAATGATAATTATTAAACAACCTTCCATATTAAACACTACATCATTTTTTGATTTTAAACATTTTTGTAACAACATTATCTATATAAATGCTCATGTAATCTTTAAATAATTGAATAAAAAGATAAAGAATATATACAACATTATACTTTGTGACTACATCTTATACTTTAATTATTTGCTTTGTTCAATACAAAAATTAAAAACAAAAATTAATAAATTTATATTTTAAAAGATGTACAATTGTACAAACAAATCAAATCAGACAGAAATTTAGGTACACAAATTAATAAATAATTATATAAAATTCAATCTTTCATTACAATTTATTTTGTGACATATACATAAAATAAAATATCCTTTCACAATTATTGTAAAGTTTGAATCCGTGTCCCAATTGCACGACTTGGCAAATTATACGCGCTGAGGCGACTAGCGTCGGGAAGCGTCTGGAAATGTGGACAATAATATCTTCTTCTTAATTTATCTCACACTTTACACGCAGAGAAAACACGCAATATTAACTGTGATGGGACCCTCGACGAGGCTGTCGGTTTGTGTTTCCAATTATTCCAAACATCCGAGTCAAATTGCCATTCATATATATAATATAAAATATTTATATCAGTTTTAAAAAGTTTCATTTACTAATAAATTTACTAAATTATTTTATTTACTACTTGGTTTAAATTTATTAAAAGAATATCCAAAAGTCATGGTAAAATATTATTATGAAGGGGACTATTTGAATTGTTTATTATTCTATCTAAATGTTTAGATAATATTTTATATGTTATTATTAATCTAAATGAGCCTAACCGAATCATAATTATAATGATAACTGTAGTTATTTTCTAATTTAACAACTAATGGAACAATCTTATTATTAGTACTTGTCGGTAAGGCATAGTACTATTGTAATGAAGTTTTGATTGTACAAGTTAACTAGTTATTAAAAACAATCATATGAACCAATGATAAGTAAGTTGTACCTTTTTACTTTTAATTTCAATACAACACTTATCTTATTGGTTTTATTGATTTTGCAATATCTATGATGACAAGAGACAAATTGGAGTAATACAACAAATATAAAATTAATACTAAATTAAATTTGAGTTTGGTTAGCAATTAGAGGAAGCAATCAATATGTATGATGCAATGTGGGTTTTCATTATTATGTTCTTGTGGTCAATATGTGGAGCTAGTAGTTTATTTTATATGTTGACTTTTATTTGTGAATGTGTTGTGGTTTCATCTTGAATGTAATAAGATATTGTGAAGATGCAAGGGTTAATATAAATAAATACGTCATGATTTAGCTGTGAAGTTTCTTCAATTATTAATGAGTTTCTTCAATTATTAATGGGTTGAAAGAATGTTTTAGGATTTCTATTAATATTTTTTCCTTTCTTTTTGTTTGGGGCTAAATTTGATGAATATTGAATTTTGTGATGCAAAATATATCTCATGAATGAATATTCTAGATTGGCTTAATTTCTATTTATTTTTTAGTTTTATAGTCATGGTGTTCTATACGAGGAATTGGGTGTTTTGTTAAATAAATCACATCAACCGTAGCCTTGTGTTGATGTAACTTGAAGAATCTAGTAATTTTATAGTTAGCTTGATTTAAATGCAAGGTTTGAAACTTTAGATTGGTACATGTACAGAAGCATGATTTATGGTTTGCCATTTGAGCCATTCTAACTAGAATTCAATGATATCTAGTCTTCGAATGAAACATCTTAATCATTTTTAGTGTGGATTCCAACTTTTTATCTTAAAGAAAATTTGAGGAATTCAAAAGACTGTTGTTTAGGTTGACAAAGAATTGTATTGCATTAGTTGATAGTGAATATGCACAAATTGTCCATCTCGTGACTCCCAACCACTAGAACTTAAATTTGACATTTGACCCTACCTCTCAAATATTTATACAATGATATTTCATTTAATATTTTGTTTCAATAATTAATACATACTTTGCATATTTAATATTGACAAGAAAACCATAATAATTTCTTAAATTAATAATAGTTTCTTAAATTAGTCTTTAACATCATTTTCTATTCTAATCATTTAATGTTAAAATGTTCCTACTATAAAAATATATAATTACA
Organism: Chamaecyparis obtusa; assembly: GCA_027943335.1. Lineage (NCBI taxonomy): Eukaryota > Viridiplantae > Streptophyta > Pinopsida > Cupressales > Cupressaceae > Chamaecyparis > Chamaecyparis obtusa. The sequence continues at coordinate 22,560 of BSBK01009464.1, read as the reverse complement.
AAACATAAAAAATAATAAAATATATTCTTCACTTTATACTTTTTGAAACTCCTAGAAAATTCTAATCATTTTTACTAAATAAAAATCTACTTTTCTTAAACTACGAAATCGTTCACGACACCTGCCAATCTTTTCCTTACTGTTTAGGTGGAGATTTAAATTTTGATTTAAATTTTGGGAGGTGTTAAGTATATTACAAAAGCTTTTCGAAGTATTAATTTATGATGTAAGAATGAGTCCTTGTGATTATATTTTTATTATGTAAAAAGTTAATGATGTTGATAAGTTTCCTTACTCCTGTGGATACGTTTTCAAGGATTACATTGGCTGTTGTGTGTCCTACTCTACTGCACTTTGCACAGATAAGGAAAGGATATTCATCTTTGATAAAAATTATGTAGCCATTCGTAATTCTTTTCAACCTAGATAACTCAGGATATTTGCCTTTGTCATCTATATATACGTTCATTCAACTCCATCGATATGTAAAAGCCTCTGCATTAGTTACAGCATTGAAGTGCGCTGCACTGGGAAACACAGAAATTTCTTCTTTTAATTTCCACAATTGAAAGCTATAAAAGAAGGGAGTAAGAGTTCCGTGGCTGACATCCCACGGAAAAACTCTTGCAAAGTTTGCATGAGCTTGGCAACTTGTAGACTTCATTCAGCTCCATAAAACAAACGAGTGTTAGACTCTATTCTCTTTCTTTTTCTTCAATATTTTTGTGTTTTCTGTTTCAATTGGCAAATTGTTTTTCTCCATAAATCATGTTGGAATCAACGTTTCTTCCATCTCAGTTTGCATTATTTAAAGTTTCGATTCTTTTTCTTTGTTTAGACTGATGTTATGATTGATCTACTTTATATTCCACTAAAACATTTGATGATAAATATGTTTTTTCATGTAATAAGTACATCACCATAAAATAGTAGGGCGAATTTAGGTTGCCGCTTTTTTGCACAATTATCTTAGGGCTTCCCAGATTTTGGATAGTTGCTAGAATAAGGCGCCCATCCAAATACGGTTCTGGTAGAAATGAGAAGGTTATTATGTTAATTTTATTAAAGTTTTATAATCTAAAAATAAACATTTATAGTTTATAATCTATCATCACACTGTATGATATATATTAGAATATAGAAAGAAATGTAAAATAATAAATTGAAATCATTTATCGTATTTCAAATCGATTTCTAATAAGAAGTCATGAAATTAAATAGTATGTTTCTGTTAACGTGTGACCCCTCCATTTTCTGAATTTCTAAAGTTTCCACATTCTCTTTCTCTGCTGTAATGTTTTCTTTCCGTGTTGAACAAGATTATAAGAGGAAATTATTGCTTTGGTCAAAGCAATGTAACTACAATTATGTTCTTTTTTTGGGTGAAATTTCCATTTAGAATATCTTGTCTTCCTTTTAAGAATAGATGGTTTTGCTTAAGATTGGAAACTGTTAAAGTTAATAAATTTTGATAGTGTTGATCTAGGGTTTAGGGTTAGGATTGGTATCATAGTAAGTAAAACATTTAAGGTTAGGGTTAGGGTTAGGGTCATGGTCATGGTCATGGTTATGGTATAATTATGATATAAACGAAACATTTTCCAAAATGTATTCATATATATTTGCCATACATATGGAATTTTATATAAACCACAATCATGATAGGTTTAAGCTCAAGATTAGCAATATAGTTAGCGTTAGGGTTGTGTTTTACACAACAATTAGGATTATGCGTACAATTAGGGTTCAGGTTGATGCTTATGGTTTATATTTTGGTTAAGATTAGAGTTAAGTTTGATAGTTGTGGTTTTGGTTGGGGTTAGGGTTGACATCATGCTTACCCTTAGGATTAGGTTCCTAGTTAGGATAATGGTTATGGTTTGGTTATGGTTAGGATTTGGTTATGGTTAGGATAATGGTTATGGTTTGGTTATGGCTAGGATAAGGTTAGGGTTTGGTTATGGTTAGGATTATAATTCACTTCAGGGTTAGGATTAAGATTTTAGCTATGGATAGAGTTAGAATAAGGATAATGATGACGGTTAGGGTCATGGTTACGATTATCATTTGCATCACAGTTAGGGATAGAGTTGGGGTTAGGTTAGGGATTATAGTTAGGGTTAGGGTTCAGATCAAGGTAAGGGTTGGGTTTGGGTTAGGATTTTAAGTATATCTAGGGTGAGGTTTACAATTATGCTTAAATTAAGAGCTATCATTAATCTTATAGTTAAGATTTAGGGTTATTTTGGGGCTATTATAAGAATTAGGGTTTACCTCATTGTTAGGGTTATTGTTAAGATTATAGTTTAGGGTATGCTTAGAATGAGGTTTACGATTAGTATTAGAATTAATATTAAGGTTAGGGTTAGAATTATGGCTAGGGTTAGGATAATTGAGGTGAGGGTTAGGTTTAGTTTTAAGGTTAGGATTAGATTTTTGGTTATGATTATGGTTAGGGTTTAAAGTTATTGTTAGAATTGTGGCTCTCTCTCTCTCTCTCTCTCTCTCTCTCTCTCTCTCTCTCTCTCTCTCTCTCTCTCTCTCTCTCTCTCTCTCTCTCTCTCTCTCTCTCTGTTAGCGATAGAGTTAGGTATTATAGTTAGGGTTAGTTAGGGTGAGGTTTACAATTATTCTTAAATTAAAAGTTAGCATTATGCTTACAGTTATGGTTTAGGGTTGGTTTGGGATTATTGCAAGAATTAGTATTTACCTCATTGTTAGGGTTATTGTTAAGATTGTAGTTTAGGATATGGGTTAGGATTAGTAAATTAGAATTAATATTAAGGTTAGGGTTAGAATTAGAATTATGATTTGTTTTTTAACTCTCTCTCTCTCATGCACTCTCCTACTCTCTCTCCCCTCTCTCTCTCACACATACACATACATTATTACATTAATTGATTTTGTGTAATTTTATTTTTGAAATCTATCAATGTATTTTTCTATATATAGAAAAGTTTATTTCAAAATTTATCACCTAAAAAATACACTAAAGATCAAAGTTATTTTCTTTATTATATTTGTTTCTAAAATCTAGGCTTCTTTTGCAAAAATATCTCATCTATTTCGGAAAAGATTTTTGAAGAATTTTTTTTTAAATCTAACTTCACAACTTAATATTAAATATTTGGTTTATTATATAGGTTTCTAATAAACACATTTTCTGATTTTATAGGTTTATTTATGTTCTTAAACAAGTCTCTGATTCTTATTATTTTTAAAGAATCATTTTTTTTAAATGACCATAAGTTATATTTCTATTATAAATTTAAAAATTAATGTATCAAAATTTGATATTACTTTAAAAAAAACCTCTTACATCAATATAGCATAAAATACTCACCTCCACCAAAACAAAAAGAATGCCACTAATTTTCTTTTAAATTTTTTAAAAAATTGATTAATAATTAATTTTTAAAAAATTAAATAGAAATAAATTTTAATTTTCAATGTAAATCAAGAAAATTAAACTAATTCCATTAGGGCTTTAAAAGCACCAACAAATATTATTTTATTTGGAGATATTTCCTTTTCTTTTGGTCTGATATTCAGATTTAGACCTTTAATATTTACCGCTCAAACCTTCCATACAATCTATTCCAACATTTCCATTGGGAATGAGATATGCAAAGAAACTTCTTGAAGAATAGCTTGTGTGTTGTTGCAACAATCATCAATGATGGTTCTGACATCTACAAGATTAAAAGGGTTGATTGTACTAAACTAAATATAAATATTAAACTAAATCTAAATATTAAATATAAAACCTAAATGTTGATACTAAAACTAAATCATAATCTAAATATTAAAAAATTATATAAAAAAACTATATTTAAAAATAATATCAACAACTATAAATTAAAACTATATTAAAATTGTATTAAATCACACAATAAGTAAACCTTGATATGTGGTTGTTGCTTCTTGAAATGATCCTTCTCCTCCAAATTAAAAAGCTCTTCCAACCTCTCATCTACAAAACAACAAATCAAATGAGAAGAATCAAATGAGGAGATGGTATATATAAATTTGGTCATCTCCTCATATTCTCAAGAGGTGTTTCTTGAAATTCCTTCGTGCCTCTTCAAATTCTTCTTAAAATATGGTCGTAATTGGGCATGGAATTTGAAAAAATTCAATAAAATTAATGTGTATGTTCACTTCATTTTAATTTAATTTAAAATAAAAATTAAAAAAATTGAGTTTGGTAGGGCATGGGGCTACCACCCCCGACCCTTCTCCTGCCATCGGGCAGCACGCGGTTGGTGATAGTTGTGGTACTGCCACTATCGTTGGCGACAATGATGGTACCGGCACTCCCGTTGGCGATAGTGACAGTACTGACACTGTCAGCCATGATGACAGCAACCCAATGGATGCTGACTCGCATGCCCCCCACCCCACGTGGTGGGGGTTATAAAATTTAAATTTTTTTAAAAATAATTATTACGCCAATGCCCACCATGTGGGGTTTTATATTATTTTAAATTTTTTTAAATTTTGTTTTAAAATTATACAAGTGGCATTTTATTATTTATTTTTAACTTTTAATGCTATTTGGTATTTTTAAATTGATATCTATATTTTAATTTATTTTTTAAACGTAACTCCTCCGTAATCTTTTCTATGTGCACACCATCTTCCTTGGAATATGTCATGCTAGTATCCTCCCTTCTGCTACAGTTGTATAGGATGCCTCTCACTCTAATTAGAAAGTATAGAGCAATTCAATGATTTAGCATCATAATGTAAACAATAGTTTTCATGTTCAATAAATTGTAAGAGTTGAAGAAGTATTTCTTGTTCTATACATTTATAAAATAAATAATATAAAAATTTGTGTTCTATGAATGGGCTCCCTCTATCACTTGGCTCTTAGTCAAAGAGGGTTAGCCTAAAGCTCTTGTTGAATATTTTAAATATTTATAATATTAAACATTATATATTGTGTAGCCTAAAACTCTTGTTGAAGATTCTAAATATCTATAATACTAAACCTTATATGTTCATGTAGCCTAAAGCTCTCATTGAAGATTCTAAATAATTATAATAGTAAACCTTATATATTCATACATTTGTTGCATAAATTAGTTTTCAAATTTTAAATTTTAATTTTAATTTTGAAATAAGACCCTTCTATATCCAAAGCTTCGAAAGCTTTAATGTCATATTTCTCTATTATAATGTCTTTTGTATGTTTAACAAGATTGTAAGAAGAAATTATGACGTTATAATTTTTTATTTTTATTTTTTATTTTTAAATAAGACCCATATATATCAAGAGCTTCTAAAGCTTCAATGCCATATTTTTCTATTATAGTTTCTTTTGTGGGTTAAACAATATTGCAAGAAGGGAGGTAAAGGAAAATCCTAGTTTCTGATTTGACTATCTCGTGTGGTCTTATCCTGGATTTGGATTTTTATTTCATTTGGGTTTGTATGAAGGTTGTTTCATGCATTGTCTAATCTAGGTTGTGGGTGCTTGTTGTAAAACCCTCGCTTTGGTCTTGATCCATTTTGTTGAATGGGATTTTTTTAATATCTTTTGTGATAATTTTGTACAAGGTTTCAGGGCCCCTTCAAAACCTATTTTTACCTTAATAAAAAATAATATTGCAAGAAGAAATTATGGCTTTCAAACAATAGACCAGTTAATTTTTGTTTTGAAATGTGTCTAAAATCTTTTGTGTCCTACACTAAAATGATAGTTTGTATTTGTTTGTTTATAAAACCAAATTATATGATTTGCAAAGGATATTTAATTTTAATTTTTTAATTTGTTTTAAAAGTTAATTAAATCTATATTCTTTTGAATTCACAATTAGAACAAATCTATTATTAATTTTTCAGGTGTGAAATAGAAAAATGAAATTTTAACAAAAATATTATTTCACTTTGAAATGGATATAAATAATTTATTATTTGATTTTGAAACAAAGTTTGGGACAATTTGTATACAAAGGAAGAAGACCAAACTAAAACAAGAATTAAACTAAAGTTGAATTGATGAAAGATGAAGGGTAAGAAGAAAGATACCTATTTGGAATCCCTTCCTCTTAGATCACATATCCTAGAATTCGGGTAACTAGAGGAACATTAAATAATTTATTATTTGATTATAAAATATGTAAGTTTGGAAAAATGTATATACAAAGGACAAAAACTAAAGGAAAACAAGAATGAATCTAAAGTTGAACTGAAGAAAGATGTGTAAGAAGAAAAGATTCCTATTTGGGACACACAAAAGTAGTCAAACTAGAGTTCAACTCAATTTCAAAATAGAAAGGCATGTTTCAAGAAGTCCTTATACAAAAAGTTAACTAAACACAACATTATAAAGTTTTTTTTTGAGTGTTGCAATGCACTTCATTTTTACAATTTTTCTAAAATGGAATTTTTGACTTTAGAGAGAATCATGATTCAAAAGAAGCTATAAATTAGTCCTTGAGTCTCACTGTAGGGATTAGATCCTAGAAAAATAAAAATTTCATAAGAAAAAGGAGTTAGAACCTAAGAACTTTGAAATAGTTTAAAGTTGGATTTGGAAAACTTGTAGAAGCTTATTGCTAGCCATTCAATTTTAGCTTTCTCTTTCATTTGATGTTAGTATAGTTGGAAAAAAAATGGATACAAGTAGAAATGAAAACTTAAGTATGATGAATTTTCTTAATGAGCGCCTCATTTGAAGATGTATTCATGCTCTTAATCTGATTTCATGTTTCTTTTAGTTTCTTTTTCTCCTATAATGATGTTTTAAATATATTTTATTCAATTTATCTTCCTAAATCTAAAGAAAGAATATTTATTTTATTTATTTGTGAAAGTAAATGGTAATTAACATTGATTATAAATGTATTTTATGATTCCTTACACTTCAATCTAGCTTCATTAATCTATTGAATTGTCAATTCACATGTTAATGCAAAAATGATTTATGTACTCTTTAGATTTAGTTGATATTTTTGAATCAAGTGGATGTTAAATATTTGTCATTCTCTTGCATTTACCTTTCTCCTTTTCTCTTTGTTTCTCCTCTATTAGTTTGGATTTTGTTAAATTCTACAACTTTTCTAGATAAACCAAAGATTAAAGTTAGTAGCCCCTTATATAGGTATACTTATGTTAACTATTAAGTTACCCAATGGTGTCGTGACCCAACAACTAATACCTTGGGATCATATATCTCTCAAGATTGATTACCTTCCAAGAGAGGTGCTATGCGCATTCATATTCTACCTTCTTATTGGTGAGTGTGTCAAAACACCACTAAACGAGATGAACATTCAAGGTCATTGTTGGCTTTGGACAAGGTTGTTACTGACAGTGTCTTGTTTTTGGGTGTTGTTGATCATATAGAGGTGGTGTCAGAGGTTTCCATGCAAGAAAATTATATTTGATATAAAGGATGTAGTTGAATTTCATGGGGTGGTCACTGAACAATTTCAAAATGAAATTATTTAGCACCCTTCCATTATTAAGCACTCTATATAATTGTTCTTTTTTACACATTTTTTTAAACAATACATATTGATATAAATGGCCTCTCTAATATTTCAATATTCATGTCAAAAGTAAAAGAATATATAAGACATGATACTCTTTGCAATTTTTTATGATTGCCTCTTATACTTTAATGATCATCTTTGTTCAATACAAAAATAAATAACTAAAATTAAAAAAATTACATTTTAAAAGATGTACAAATGGTTTAAATAAATAAAATCTAATATAAATTTAAGTATAATAATTAATAAACAAGATCTAAATACACCTGGAGAACCTTGCATTTGCAAAATAGTGTATTTATTTATAGTTTTCAAATTCAAGAATTTTTACAAGTTAATTTGTGAGAAAATATTCATTGGTGTCATTTTGTGAAAGAGTTGGCATGCCTATATGATTTCTAATTTTAGATACATGTTTAGTAGTGTAGTGGCCATTAACGGATTTTTTTAAGTTTCTAAAATATGTTCACCTTATAAAAAAATGTCACCTTCCTATGCGAGGAAGTGCCTCAACAATAATTATTGGTTTTCCATTGACAATTTCTGTTTTGATTTTCATGCAAACTAAAAATGCAATTTTTTTGAGGAGCATATAACTCATATTCTTGGACATTGAATGCGTCATGCTAATTAATTTTATTCCTTATTAATTAATTTTTGGTTCAAGCTATGATAAAATATCCTTTCTGACACAATTTTCAAGCATCACAAATATTTTTTCAAGAATATTATGTTGTTGCAAATGGTCATTCTTGGACTTATATCTAGTGAAGTATAATATGCCTATAGCTAAACATGTCAAAATATGGTTCATGTATCATATGTCATTAAATTTGTTGGTGTTTAAACTAACACTAAATTTTATTGAATCTTTGTGATTTGTAGTGGTGGTTGAATGCATTGATACTATTCACAATAGAATATGTATTTTAAATTTCTTGAAATTCAATTAACTATGGTTCTAAACGAGGAAAATATGTTACATGCGAGTCAAATATTTACAAAGAATCAAAATTTTAGAAACAAATAAAATGAACAATATCCTTATAGATGCAATGATAAATGCACTATAAATAGGGCAATAATGAATGCTTGTTTCATGTTGTGCATGCTCATATTTTTATGAGGTAGTATAATTATTTAAGAAACATGGTACTCTAAGAACTATTTGAAACAACTATTTAGAATTCGTATTAGGAGGCTTTTCATTGTGGTCAGTACATGAAATATTCTATGTAGATAAAACATAACTAAATGCATAAAATATTTGGAAATATCAATTGTAGTTTGTATAGTTGTGAACAGTTTTAGTTTTTTATTCCACCAAAACTAAGTTCTCAATTTTTTTTAAATTTTGCATTGGCTATCTTTACAAAATTCCATATTTGTTACCAAGAAAAGCATAATGGAGCAAGAAATTGTAGACTCTAATGTTTTTATCTTTATTTTGTCTTTCTACAAGTATTTGAAAAGTTTACTGAATCTGCAAAATCCACATTTTAGGTTTTTTTTCTCTTTAAAAACTAGGTATAACTTTGATGGCTAATTAACCTAAGAATGGCATTTTATATCAATGTTGTATAGTTTGGAGAAATTAATTGAGAAAGAGTTGGAATTATCTTCATAAGAGTATGTAGTTAAGCACATATTTGGCAAAACCAACAAGTTATTTTCATGTACTTTGCAATTAGGTTAGAGGAAAAACATTGTTTTTAAATCATGATTTTCTAAAATTGTGAGAATACAAAAGAGTAGGCCTTTGGATCTTACACTTTTTCTTTCTATTGCAATTAAAATAATGTTATTTTTCATGGAAACTATGATTGTGCCTTGTATTTCAAATCTCCACATGAGGTATAGTTGTAGACATGCCATTTGAATAGTTTTCAAAATATACTTTTGCAATTCCAGGAAAGTGTTGTTCTAGGAATTTAGCATGCATGTTGCAATAAAAAATACCAATAATTGCAACTAACCAAATAGACACTTTGAAGTGATAATTGTTGTACACTAAATTTGCACCTCTGATCTCAAGCTCTCGTAGTCTTGATAATCCAGTATAACATGGGAATCATCTCAAGGTTGTGGGACCTTTTGCTAACTGAGATGAGACCTCCAGATTATAGGCTGGTTCCTCTTGGATGGTCACCTAGATTTTCTCTTAGATAGAAAAGTAAACTTTTGAGGGAAAGGGATAGAAGGAAGGCATGAAAATGGAAATGACAGAAAGCAAATCTACCTACTAGGTGATGCACCGAAACTGGGGTTTGGATCTTAGTATAGAGGAATGAGACCAATGGAGGAATTAGGTCTAATAGGTCACCACTCACTGGATAGGTTTGCATAAGTATTTCATAGGAAGGCTTGAACAAACACAAAAAAAAAAAAAAAAAAACTCAACCTATGACCTGCAAACAAACATCCTTTTCTGCAACTAGGTGTAGGAATGAGACAAGGCTTCTAGGGGCTGTAGTATACCCACAAACACCTAAATCAGATCAGACACAGTAACATACAGAATCACAGAAAGTGAGAGGGACTAGGAACCCCAATTTCTATTGACAACATTCATAAACTTCAATCCAATAAGAGACAAACTCAGACAAGAAGGCATGAGGACAACAAGAGTGCCATAGAATGCTTTGCAATATTTGAATTCATCAATGAAAACTTACAAGATGTGGAAAACTAGAGAGCGGGAATAAATGCTACAGATAGTTTTCCAAGAAAAGAGTCTTTCTTTTTACAAAATGTGAATTTTGAGCACTATAGGCTCCAAAAAAAGAATATATACATCCCCTGCACATAGGCAGGAATCAAAAATATCTCCTTAGGGTTACATAAATCTGCAATAGAATAATCAACCCTAAAACTAGTCACTTTTGATCATAAATGTGCTCTGTAAATATCATGGCCGATCAGATATTTCTCCCTTTGTGTGTCCATTATTGCACTAATCTTGTCTGTAGACAAACATTCATCTTGATCCATCTACCTCCCTGCAAGCCCACTGAGTCATGAATGCTCAAAATCTGATCTTCGCAATGAATTTGAATTTAAAATACAGATGGCGCCAGCTCTTCATTGAAATAGAAATGGTCGCATGATCACATGAGCCCAAAAGTCTTCATGTGATCATGCGACAACCCTTTTTGAAAACTTGCCCTGCTGCCACATAAGCACTTGGGACCCGCAAGACATCACACCTGAGTCCAACCCTTGCCACATGGCCCAACAGGAGCCGACCACATGGCTGGACCCACGACCACACCGCTTGGAAGCATTAAGAGGATCTAACGGTGGTCGCATGATCGTATGGGATCGAAAGATCCCATGTGAACGTGTGACCACCGTAGATCTTGTATCTACAAGGGCCCACAACAACCTCTGTTGACCGTTAAGGAACGGACACATCACTGTCCCAGGACCCACCAGTAAGCCGCATGCTCCTTGACCACTGACAGTTTGTCACATGGTCGCATGGGCTCAAAAGAGCCCATGCAATCATGCGACCAACCGGGAAATGCTACCACTAACCACCACCTTGCTGTTTGTTTAACCCGGGTTCACCCTCGGTTTATTTTTCCTTTGGTCGCCAAGTCATGTTCACTTTTTACCAACCCTGGGTTTATCTAGCGACTACGTGACAAGCATGATCCTTGCTTTATCTGGCGGCAGTCACTAAGTCTCGTAATACCTTTGGCATATTCCTTTCTGTCAGGAGATTACTCGACTGAATTTAGAACTGGACCCACCACCAAACTGCAACCTTCATCAATGCGGCTAACGGTTTGTCTCATGTTCGCATAGCCTAAAAAGGGGCTATGCGATCATGTAATAGACCGCTAGCAGTTTCAGAAAACCATCCACCGGGCCCACCGAATCAGAGTTGCGCGGATAGAAAACATTGACGCTGGAGAAGTGTGAAGTGCAGAAGTGGTCGAAAACATAGAAGGTTTTCGAGTGAAGGTAAAAAACACACTAAAATTTTAGAGCGGAGGTCGAAAACACACCGAGCTTTCAGGCCAAAAGGAAGAAACATCCTAAGCCTTTAGAGAGGAGGCTAAAAACACACTGGGTTTTCGACACTTGAGCACTTCATTGGAAAATAGGACTGTGGTCAGAAATGAATGACAGGGAAAATTTGGGCAACAATAATTTCCAAAGTAATACTATTACAACAACATTTTGAGTAAACATACACACTCCAGTAATAAACAAATATAATTCATTTGTATCCTTTATAAATTAGGGATGCACACTAGAAATCCTACAATTCCTAAATTCCCACACATTGACTATGATCCCCTCCCACCCCTATATCCTCAAAAATACTATTTCATGTAGTTATAAAAAATAGTTCTATCAAGATAACATAATTCCATACTTAATGTCTTATATTGTAAATATGTTTTTGATAAAGGAAAGAAGCAAGAGGGTGCTAGCCCATGGGATAGAGGACTAGTAGCACATTAATAGCAAATTAATAGCACTAGTCTGAGAGCAGATGATCAACAAAAAAATATTGACGGGTCTACCTCTATCAAAGGCAAACTTAAAGAAGATCTTGGGACAAGCCCCCACAAAAGCTGCAAGCTTTAACCCAAAAAAAAAACAAAGGACCAAAGTGAGCCCTTTAAAATTGTCAACAATCACTTGATCACAGTAAGAAAAGAAACTGAAGGTGTGAGACACAATCATCATGAAAATTTTGAAAAAGCAATCTCAGGCCGTAGATAGCCTGTCCATCTTTCTCTGTCAGAAATGAAGGTCCAGAAACCACTACACCTCTACACCAGACCAACGCTGTCAAAGATATTCCCACCTGCTACAAACTCCTTCTCCACCTCAATAGAAAAAGGGGCCACCTCTATAGGAGTAGAGAGTAAAAAGATCCAAGTAACAAGGTTGAAGCTGAAATATTTCCTTCCATTAGTACGACCACAAGAGGTAGCCTAGAAAGACTCCACCTCGATAGCAGTCTCCTCCATCTCCAAGTTTACGAACACAATCTCCACCTCAATAAGAGACTTTTCAACCTCCATAGAAGGCTTCCACCACTCCTTCGCAAGAAGAGTACCCACATTCAACAACTCATTTATCTAGCAGTGAGCCACCTCAAAAGGTTGAGTTTCCATCACAAAAGAAGCTTCCACCTCAATAGGAAGCAGAATGGAAGGAAGAAGAAGGAAAGTAACCTTCAACAACTGTAGAACCCTTAAGTGAACCCCCACCACAAAAGGGGGCTGCACCACAGAGTGGAGAGGGAGGGAACTCAAAAAGCCATAAAAACTGAGCATGGGAGGAGCAATAAAGCATCTAAAACTGGTCCATCTCCCATCATGAGTAGTGGAAAATCCCACAACACTCAGACCAACACCAAAAGAGCCAGCACCACTCTCCCACACAAAAGAGGGGATCTGCAAAATCCAAAGAGAGGCCATCTAGAGAGAGCCCCAAAAGAGGAACTGACACAGCCACCCACCAAAGCTGGGCAATAGAGGAAAATGAAAGCCTCTCCACACCAAAGCAACAGGAGGTAGGACAAGCCTCAAGAAGCAATGCCATAGAGCATCAACAAAGATCTCCAAAGAAATAGAGAGGAGGAAAAATACCCAGATAGGAAAATAACTATTCCCTTGCACCAAGAGAGTCTGAACCCACATACCCAACAAATCCAAAATCTGAGAGGAAGAACCAACTTCCATCGGAGAGAACCCCAAAAACCTTCTACCACGTGAAGGGAGAAAAGGAGAATGGGACAGATCCTACAAAAGAGTCTCCACAAAGACACCAGAGAAGGCCCCCTCAAAGAGGAAGACCACACCACCAACAAGGCAAGCACATGGCTAACCAAAAGGAATCTTGGCAGAAGCATCTTTGTAAATATGTTATAAAGAGTGTTTACTTTGTTTTTGATAAAAAAGCAGCAAGAGGGTGCTGGCCCATGAAATAGAGGACTAGTAGCACATTAACAGCACATTAATGGAACTAGTCAAAGAAGATATAATAGTTTAACAGTATAATCCCAAGTCTAAATTTACCCCTATCAAAAACATAAACCACCATACAGATCAAACGAATTAAAATAGAGTACTTAGCATGAACAGTAGCATGTAAAGTATCAGTTATAAGCCACACAAGGCTGAATAGAAAGAAATAAAAACTAACATTAACCCCAACCACAAAATAGGGGATCCCAGGGCCAGGCCCAGTCAAAATTGACCTACTCATAGAAACCAGAACTAATTCTTCCCACCTAGCTGCATAGACAATAGAGTCCTCGCCCACTCTTCTTGCAGAAACATGAAAATATCCTTGTTGTCCTCATTCGATTCCAAAGTGCCGCCTGCCAGCTTTTCCTGCACATGACAAAGGGTCGTAGCCAAAGTGTGGATGACCTTCAAGCTAAATTTGTTGGTCACCATGCATTGGTTCATCAGGTCCTGCATATTTTTCTTGATCTCTGCAATTTCTTTGTCCAATTCGCAAACCTCCTTTTAAGAGTTCCTTTGAAATTGTTTTTGTCCTCCAGGGCCTCAGTATCCGAGGTAGGGGGCTTATCCTAGGGATCTTGAGCGGGACTCAGGGGCGGGGTAGGGATATTGAGGTTTTCCATGGCATGCTCAGGGTTGGGTAAAGGATTGTTTACTTTGTTAAGAGGTAGAGGAATTTGAAATTATCATTTCTTGAATAATTATTGCTTGTTTATATAGAGATTTCTCTTTTTTGGACTACTTGTCTTTCAGTTTTGGTAAATATCCAAAATCTCACAATTGAATTGTAAGATAAGTACAAGAATTGAATAATGATCTATTTTGTTGAATTTCAAAATCCAGAGTTTTGAAAAATAGCATGAGAATAATGTTTGACACTACAAAATCTAGGTTAAACCTCAAAATAAGAATGACAAAAAGTACCCATGACCTTACTCTTCTCTATTCTTTGTGTTGAGCTCCAGAGTGGCATTTTGACTACTATTTTCCCATTCATTTTGACAAACTACATACTAAAACTTGCAATTTTAAGATAGGTGATGTTAGAAGCAAGTTTCACCAGTTCAAATTATTTAATAAAAATTTGCATTCAATTAAAGAAAAGCCATTACTTAGCTTTAGAGAGGCCTCATCAAGATTTGAGAAAGCCACAAAACCAAAGAACCTATTCTTCCCATGGGGATATCTCATTACTTAAATAATTTAAAAAATAAACTAAATTTTTGTTAGGAACTTAGTTGTAGTTATGGAAGAACACATCACATGATAAATCTTGTAAAAATACACAAAACATATAGAAATAAGTAAAAGTAAAATAGAAACATGATATTTATTTGAATTCATATTATTTAAATCCATGTCACACCTTACAAGAAGTGATGTTACCATACACGATAAAAAATTATTCCCTTAACTTCTCATCATCAATGCCATAATATAGGTTTTTTAGATAAAGATTGATCTCTTGAAGTTTCTAATTTGTCTCTTTTAGCGAGTCTTCATATTTCCCTTTCAATTCAGACTATATCTCAGACTTTTTTTATTCTTTGCCAACATACCATTTTTTTCTTCAATTATCTTAATTTTAATAAATCCAACAACTTTTTTTTTCATCATCTACATTTTCAATATACACAAACCCCAAAAATATGGACTTTCCTTCCAAATCCATCATAAGTACCACACTTGTAGTTGATCCATTCTCTCCAAATCTTTTCATAAAATCCTCATCAATGGTTAATTCTCATAATTTTTTTAACAAAAACATTATTAAACTTAACTTTCCCATTTGCTTGTTTGTGCTCCCATTTTCTCATTAATGGTCTAAAATATACTTATTTTCCACTCAAAAGCATCCTATTTAATTTATCTATGGCATTTTGTGCTACATCATCTTTCTCAAATTACACATATCCACATCCTTTAGATTTTCTTGATGCATCTATTCCAATCTTACAGTAAAAAGTAGGTCCAAAATTCGAGAAGTCTCATGTAGAGCCTTGTTTTCTATGGGTTTATCAAGGTTCTATGGAAACACGAGTAAGAAAAGTACATGATTTTCATACAAATGGAAAAGTTGACAATATGATCCAACTTACACCTATTTGACTTCCTTTAACATACCCAGATTTAGCACAATTCATAAACACAAACATGCCTAAGAAATAATTGATGCCTTCATACAAGGCAATACAAAGAAGATAACATTAAAGTTTATTACCTTGATAAATATATATGTTGCTCCACTCTTGCATATTTTTGGATCGTAGTGTGAATACATTATTCAAATAGGATTTCCATTAATAGGAGTCAAATTGAGTGCCTATATGGCCCTACCAACTGTAGAAGTTGGAATTAGCGTCACTTTATTGAAATTTGACACAACTTTATAGGACGAGTTACAACATGAAAAGCCCAAACTTATTGGAAAACTAATCATGTATTAAAAATTAAACATAACTACATAATATTCACATATAATGGCCACCATTGTACTATAGCCTAGCAAAATGTGCTTCCTAAAGTAATGAATTTATAGAATGCTTCGCTAGAAAACCTTTTTCCTCTGGAGAAGTAGGGTTTAAAGAATGCCTTTGCAAAATGTGTGTCAACCGTGTGAATGATAACACCATCCTTTTACCAAATCAATGAGAATTATAATTAATCAATCTAACTATGCATGAAGCCAAATACATGGAAAAAGACAAGATAGAAAACTAAACATTACTAAAAATCCATTCAATAAGTTGTAAACCTCATAAGATGTTGAGGGTTTCAAACTAGTTTACAAATGTACCTCTTTTTTATTGCTATTTGTATAGTCTAGTTAAAACACTATCCTTGTCCATTGGAGGAGTAGGAGCTGAACCTTTTTGAAAATCTCTTTAATAAGCTGTAAATGTGAGGAGTTATTAGGGTTAGAAGAAACTTCAAGGAGAAATGGAGATTAACAATGATGAGAAAAAGAAAACCTAATATAAAGAACACCCTGACATCTATCCTCTAGAGGAGTTGCCTTGTAACAGGCACATGGAAGACACACCAAAGGAGAAAATGCTTCGAGAAGTATGCCATAAATTAGGACATTTTTTTCCTACAAAAAATGATAAAAACTATTGACTAAAATCCAAATAGTCAATAAAAAATAACAGATTATTATGAAAAAGTGACTTTAATAGAAATATTGCTCAAAACCGTAGGTTAAGCGAGTTCCACACATTTTTCAAAAAATCAATTAACTCTAGAAAACTCAGCAAAACCATAATTCTCTTGCCTAAAAGAGAGGGCCTAATAACTATATAAAAATTCAATCTTCCATTACAACTTACTTTGTGACATACATAAAAGTAAAATATCCTTTCATAACTATTATAGATTTTGAATCCGCGTCCCAATTGCAAGAGTTGGCAAATTATACGCACCGAGGTGACTAGTGCGTGGAAGTATCGGGAAATTTGGAAAATAATATCTTCTTTTGAAATTTAGTCAGGCTTTACACGGAGAGAAAAGACCGAATATTAACTCGGATGGGACCCTCGACGACTTGTCGGTTTAGTGCTTGCAGACTTCCGAATCAATTGATATTCATTATGAAATATTTGTTTTTAAAATCAAATATTATTTTTATTTTTATTTTTTTCTAATAGTTTTACTAAATTATTTGTTTACTAGTAGGTTTAAACTTTTAAAAGATTATGGATAAGTCATGGAAAAACATTATGTATAAAGGGGATTATTTTAATCGTTCATTATTCTATATAAATGTATATTATAGATTATTATTAATCTAAATTAACAAAAATCATACTAATAATATTAATAGAATTCTATTGAATCATAATGATGCTGATAATGGTAGTTGTTTTTAATTATATTATACTATATTAAGAAAAAAATTGATAATGTGTAGGACTGTATCATTTAAAAGTCTTATAAAGAATTACTTTATTGATTGCATATAGATGTATGCAAGCTATTGTTTATTTTATGTTTTGAAAAATTATTTTTCTTATTTCGTAATTGTTTTGTCTTGGTTTGGTTTCAATTTAAAAAATGTAG
>BSBK01009464.1:0-2500 GCA_027943335.1 Chamaecyparis obtusa | reverse complement strand
TGTTTTAACTTATCACACTTTGTAATACAAAATTAATCATTTAATTATTATCAAGCCACAACAAAACTATACCATCAATATCATATAACTTTCTATAAAGCCAAGGTAGCCAACTAAATTGATTTGAAATAGTATTGTTTGTTTGAACACTTTGCTATCATTGAACTCTTAACACTTTTCTTTTGTATTGATTTATTATTGTTATTAGATTGAGTAATTAAACATTTTTGTCTAGTGCCAATATTATTTAATCAATTCAATTAGTTCTCTTTAATCTTAGTCATGGTCTAGATTGTCATATTTCCTTATTCTATTTGTCATGGCCCGTGGATGATCAAACTCCCCTATGCATTTTTTTTAGTCTAAATAAGTATAGTGTTGGATATTATCAAAACTATTATTTTCATCCTTTGCTAAGAAAATTCCTATTTATCAAAATGAATAAAGCCCTAACTCTTATTATATCTAGGATACCTTAATTATAAGGTCATCTTTATTTTTAGTTGCCTAAAGTTACCAAACTAAGGTTTTGATACTATCTAAAACTTAGGATAAATTATTTTCCTATGAAAGTTCCATAACACATTGTGGTAATCATCACACAGTCAAACATTACAAAGTCCCTCTAAGAGAAGGTTAATACCCAATAGGACCCTTAAGACAAGCTCATAAGACCCTTAAGATGAGCTCATTTAAGACCAGGTTAAGAACCATAAGACGATCTCATAAGACCCTTAAGACGAGCTCATAAGACCCATAAGACCAGGTTACTTTCAACCTAATTAAGACTCTTAAGACTCTTAAGACCCATGAACCCCTTTCCAAATTATTATACATTTTCACCATTTCTTTTAGTATTTAATTTCAATATAATGTTTTTCCCTCTCTAGTTATAGAAATTTGTACAAATTAATTTTTGTCATGTGTGTAAAGTAAATATGTACATGTAAATATGCATTCAAATTAGTAAATATGCGGTGCACATGAATTAGTTTCTACTACCCATGATTGAATACATGTGTAAATGCCTTCAAGTTTAAATTATGTTTTTAAATATTTAAAAATATTACACATGTGCATATGTAAATGCATGAATTTAAATGTTTAATTTTAATATAATATAATTTATATTATGTAAAAATGCATTTGAAAATTAGTTCATGTGTGTTTGTTTGAAGTTTTTAAAATGTTTTCATGTTTACTTGAAGTATTGTACAACACATGTACAAATTGAAAGTTAGATATTTTTAATTTATTTAAATTAATTTGTAAGATATATATATATAATATATATATATAGTATATATATATATATATTATATATATATATACTATTATATATATATATATATATATTATATATATATACTATATAGTATATATATATATATATATCAATTGATTTTCTAACATTTGGATGTATGTATATGTGCACATGTGCCTACTTGCAGCGAGCATTTTTTATCTATATCTAGATCTAGATATATATTACCTTTGTGTGCATATCACTCATGGCTTCTAGTGGTTCAGATCAGAGTGTCCATGATAGTCATGGATCACGAGCTCCCTCAGACCATAATAGTACCCAGGCCCCACAATGCTAGAGATAGTCGTAGAGATGAGACTATCTCTAGGATGCAGGCTGCTCTGATTGCATTAGAGTGAACACTGCAGAATAGTACTACTCTCCTCTAATAGGGAGAAATTGACAGCTATACGCACTGAGCTCATGAGTATCGATTCAAAAGGCTGAATCATACAATCCATATGATGATGTATCGATTGATGTTTTTTATCATAGCCTATCTAGCACTGTCATAGGGACAATAGGTTGGAGGACAGTTGATTCAGATGTCTCAGTCACTCAGGTGAAGAACATGTTTGGCACCCATTACATCAATAAGAGGGTGGTTTGAGCAGTATAGGGTCACTTTTTGTATAGATGACATAGTGGCCCCTTTTATATATCCTAGATGGTTAGCAGCACAATCATATGTGGCCCCCAAAAGGATGAGGTGCCACTATATTTCTGCAAATAATTGTTTGCAGAGTTTCATTTGGGCTACGATGTTGACTACACAGATCTACCTCCACATGCTGGTCGAGGGTCAGGGGAGATATCAGGATAAGTGTAGATGACCCGATATACCACAGCCCCCCTAGCAAGAGGGGCATTGGTGGGTCAAAACTTTTTGGTTCTTCCAAAAGGTTTGGAGGCCTACACTGGAGCTGGGCAGGTTCTTCCAAAAGATTTTGTAATTGAAGCCAAAAATTAATTGATCTTTAAAATTAATATTTAATTTATGTTCAATCTTTCATCAATCTAATTAATCAATCTTACTAAAAAATCTTTTTATATCAATTGTAAGTTTAAATCAATCTTTAAAATCTAACTTTATAATTAATCTTTAATTTCAATGTTCAATCATTTTAATCAATCTTAGAAATTCAATCTATAGGTAAAACCTGATGAAGGGTGCTCCCCTTAATACCACAAACA